>CATIWQ010272158.1:0-12784 GCA_949673415.1 Euphorbia schlechtendalii | reverse complement strand
GTATTGAGTAATAATAAAACATTCACAAAGTGGAAAAAATAAACTATCCACAAAATAGTAAGTAAGTGCGGAAAGCAAATGCGGAAAAGTAAAATTACAGGGCTTCAAAAATCAGGGGATGCAACCGCCTGCTACCCTATTAATTACATTTCCCATAAAATATGTGCAATACCCGAAGGAAAATAAATCCTAAACATACATCTAACCTGCATCTACAAAGGTTAGCATAGGGGATATATCACGTATGCTCGATTTGATTTTGGTGAGGCCCGTGTGGCCTAATTAAAACATCGGCGATTTAATGTTGTTAATTTAGATAAAAACAGTTCATTTTTATTTACATGTATGTTGGTTAATTTTATTAGTGAAAATGACCGCATGGCAAATAGTGAGGTCTGTTATCCGGGAATATGTTTTAATTCCCTTCGTTGGGGTATTCTAATACAGGAATTAAAAGGAAGAATTACAACATTATTTACAATAACATAAAATAATTCCTAGGTCAAAATAAAAATTAAAAAGAAAAGAATATGAACATAGAATTTGCAGCTCTAGGAACTCAGAGGCTTTACCCTTTTGGCGTGAATCCACTTCGGTGTGTCCGTTAGATCCCTGGGAGCGTTCCTCGTTCGTTTTTGTAGTTTAGATGAAAAGGTTGATGTAAAAAGTCCAAAAATCTCCGTTTAATTTTTGGAATTTTTAGTGTAATTTAATTGAAAAAAAGATTGTTTTGTTGGAAAATAAAATGTTTATTTATCCTAAAGATAATCAGACTCGGGTTCTAAATTGATTTTAGACCCAAGAATATCTGAGGATTTCAGAACAAAAGATGAATAAAGATGAAGAAATTTGGGATTCAAAACGTGTTTTTGATCCGATAAAAAGTCAGAAGAAAGTAAGAAATATCGTTTTGATTTTATTAATTTTTTTTGTTCTGAAAGAAAGGATTTTTCTCTCTGAATTTTCCTTCCCTTTGTACTGAAAAAGACCCGACTATTTATAGATAAAAAAGTCCCGAAAAATCCAAAATAAGGAGCCTCGCACGCGAGGGGTCTCGCGTGCGAGACTCCCTCGCGAGGCCTCGCGGGGTCTCCCGCGAGGGCCTCGAGGTACCCTCGCGGGCAGTCCCCGCGAGGCTCCCTCGCGAGGGCCGCGAGGTACCCTCGCGGGAATCCCTGCGAGGCTCCCTCACGAGGGCCGCAGGGGACCCTCGCGGGCAGTCCCCGGGAGGCTCCCTCGTGAGGGCCGCGAGGGACCCTCGCGAGGCTCCCTCGCGAGGGCCGCGAGGTACCCTCGCGGGAATCCCTGCGAGGCTCCCTCGTGAGGGCCGCGAGGGACCCTCGTGGGAATCCCCGCGAGGCTCCCTCGTGAGGGCCGCGAGGCTCTCTCGCGGGAATCCCCGCGAGGCTCTCTCGCGAGGGCCGCGAGGATCCCTCGTGGGAATCCCCGCGAGGGTCGCCTAGGACCCTCGCGGGGAGGCCCCGCGAGGGTCGCTAGGTACCCTCGCAGGCAGTCCCCTCGAGGGTCCCTTAAGACCCTCGCGTGGAGTGCGGGCTGCCTCCGCGCGGGATTTTTTTTTTCAGTTAAATAATTTAAAACGTCTGAGGAGGATTCCCATATAGAGATCATCGGATGGTCGAAAATCGTGTGATTCGAGGATAAATTTCCCGAAAAGCCGTCATCATTGAACGCGCGAGCTGGTACAAAATCCTGTGCTCACAACCGGTACTAAATCAAGAGGGTTCGTGCAAGTCACTTTAGAGGGTTTCCGTTCTGAGAGCCTCGCCTTCATCAACTCTTTTCAAAGACACTCAACGTGAATTTTATATGCTTTAACATCACGTTTTTAATATTTCATTGTATAGTATTCAATAAAAGATCCTCGTGAATTTGAGATTTTCAATTGTTTCCGCCCTTGTGATTGGATTTCGATGAAAAATCCCTTCAATCCTATGATTAGAAAAATATAAAAGTAAATTAAAGATCTCGTGTAAACAAGTCCATTTCCATCTTGTGAGCTCTTCTGCACGTGAAAATTAAGAAAATGTGGTTGAGCCAATATACCTTAAAATAAAAGGTTATTTTATTAATTTAAACTTTAACATTTTCACGAACGGAAATTTACATAGTTATTTTGATTAATCTTCATTATATCATAATACATTTTAAACAATCTTTTACTTCTTTTAAAAAACTTTTTATCGCTTCAATTTCATTAAAATGTATATTTGTCCACGTTAAGTCTTACGTGACGTCAATATATGATAGCTCACTTATATGGGTCATGTTAGACCTATAAATCACAAATACAAATTGGGGTTTTCAGGGAATTGGGTTTAAAGTAGTATTATGTTTATTAATCTAATCCATCAATATTTAAGTCTCTTCCTTATTCCGTTATAATTTCATATTTTCAATTATACGCTCTATATAAGCTTTTTGATCATCGCTAACTCTACTAGAATTTTCAAATTCGAAAAACCTAATTCGTCTGCTCGATTCCTCTCTTCTCTTGATCTTGTTTTCATCTCCGATTTCATTATTTCACTGGAATCATCATCAAATCAACAAGTACTCTCGTTTCTCTGCTTAATTTAGATTTTCAATTTCTATTTCACAAAATGCCGAAATCAGAGTTATGGTTATGTGATTGGATCTGGAATGAAGATCTGAAGTTTGAAGGCATCTCTCATTTTTATTTCAGATGAAGCCAGGATGCCTGAAAAATTTTGGCAAAATCAAAACCTAATTCTCTATATTCCACTCGTTGTTATTCGACGAATTTTTTCTTTTATTTATCTCCTTTTTTGTTCGATTTTTGGTTTAGAGCAATCAAGCGATCTTTAATTAAATACATAATTCCTACTATTTCTCGACATTCAAATAGCCCCTTCTACTTAAATTTGGGAAATTTGGTCGAACTAATTTTCCTTAGTTGGTAACATCCATAGCCACTCATGATGATCCCCACTATAGCAGGTCAAGCCACAACAAGATAACCATGTTTGGAACCCGTCAATTTGCATCTCTTGCAAATGCTAATCCATTTGAATTCTCTTTCTCGAGACGTGCGTACCCAATTGTACGACTCCTCAAATGCGTCTCCAATTTGGCATTAGCTCCAATGATATGGACAACTAACATGATGTATGCCCTAGAGGCAATTAGGGCGATATATCTTTATTAGCTCCAATGATATAGATAAAAACGAACATATTTGCAACTGTTAGACATGATGTATGCCCTTGAGGTAATTAGGGTGATATATCTTTATTAGCTATAATGTACAAATGATTTCGGATTATTATTAATAATAATTAAGGCATCTTTGTTGGTATTATATACGTATAGTATTAAATACGTATATGCGTTTTGATGAGACAAAATCCATGTAAATGTGCACGAATATAATAAGAGCTATGTGGTGTGAGAACTGCACAAACGTGTTACTATGAATAGTCTAAATATCCCTAGTCATAGTTTCACTGAGACTGGACATCAATGGAACGGATAGACTAGCATGTGTAGGCTTACTCCTTGGATTAGATCCACTCAGCCGATCTCATGAGCTGAAGGTGGTACCTTGAGTCAACACATGAATGTATTCGGGTAATACATTAGAGACCGCTATAAGACTTACACTCGGAAATAACTATATCCATGTGTTAGTGTTATATCTTATTGTAGTAGTAGCACAAGTATCCTCATACCTGAGATACTAGTTACCTTGTGTATGAGTTGCTATACTTTGGCTCATACTTATTCATGCCCTGGGGATCAGGACGATACAGGTGATTACAAGTATATTGATGATCACATATTGGTAAGCCGAGTAGTCAAGATGGGATCCATCGCTCTTGATATAGTGATATAGTGGGAGATGTACCTTAGGGCCCCTTATTGAAGTGACACACTCATAAACTTTTGATCAGAGTATAAGATTGATAGAACAGGTTTCTAGTCAATCTTGATACATAATGGTCGAGTGGTGTTCTTCGTGAACAAGTCTAATTCCAAGATAACCACGGCTATTAAATGAGCTAAATCTTAATCCGAGATCAATAAACTAGATGGTACTTAATTTGATGGAAGGGGTGTATTGTATTGGTTACTACTGCAGAACCGGATCAAATCACAAGCACATGAAGTTCCAAGTATCGGGGGATCATACGCCTTTGCTAGAAAGCCCATTTGATCGTCTAGAGCTATCAAGTTCCACATCGGTCTGGAACATTGAGCCTAAGGTTCCCGGATGGGAAGCCAAGTTTAGGTTAATCTCTAGCAGCTCATAACTTTGGGATCCTATTAGGTCACACACTTTGGGTCTTTATCGGACTAAGTAAAGAACTTATAGACTGGGTCTATGCCGAGAATATCTAGTTATCGAATTCGTTAGAAGAATTATTAATTTCTTAGACCGAATTAATAATTAAAGGGAATAAAGAGAAAACAGAAAAAAATTGCACAGAGCAGAGCAAGGGAATTTTCACATTGCGAGTGGGCCCTAAATGAACATGGGATGTTTGGAGTGGGGTCTGCGTGGCTACCTCGCGAGTTGAAAAGCTCACAGGTTGCTAGCATGCTGGTAAGCGTGCGCGCTAGCAGACCAGAAGCCCACTAGTGCGGTGCATGGGCTTGAGGCAGGTCGCAATGCTTACGGCATTTGTGGGCTTACCTTATGATGGATCCGTGGGTCCAAGTGACCCGCGCGACTAACCCTCTAAGTTGAATGGGAATATTCTCATCCCACTTTGTGTTTGAGGAAGAGTCAAACACTCCTAGGGATATTGATGGGGTGAGTTCAGTGCTGGTGGTTCGGGTTCTGGGATTCCTCATTTAGTGTTTCTGGGATTTTTTCACCCACCCTTTTCACACCTGTGCGGGTTCGAGCGATTTTCGGGTAATCCCCGCCCTACTATAAATTTCACATAAATTTGATGTATGATCTCATTTATAGTAAAAGTTGTACTTCATTTTATCATAAATTAATAAATTTTAGCTATGAGATTGTATAATAAAAGTAATAATTCTAAATGCTACGACATTCTCATTAGCTCAATATGAATTTTTGTATTTTTTCTCATACTTGTCAATTTGTTGATTTTTTATTTTAGCGAATTCAAATGGTGGTGAGATTAGGATGGTCTTGTATAGAATGAGAGTTTTGCTTGCTATAATGATAGAGAGTTGAGTGATAAGTTACTTGTTTAAGTGTTACTTTGTGCATTTATTTTTTCGGCTTTGATTGCCTTTTATTTTGAACAATTGATTTTCTTGTGCAATATATAATTATTTTTCAAAAAAAATTCAATTGATTTAATATTAAGAAACCATAATTAATTAAATTGTAATATTATTAGTTTTTTTATCAATAAAATTTGAGTATACAATTACTTAAAAGATAATTGATTTGAACAAATTATATATGAAGTACAATTAAAAAATTGTGTGTATGTGTTTTACATTCGGGTTTATTTCGGGGATTTATTCGGGTGCGGGTTCAGGTATCCAACGGTTCGGAGTTGGTTCCACCAAAACCTGCCCACATTTTATTCACGGGTGTGAAATTTTCAGTTATTCCCCAAACTCGTCGGTTCGGATTCCACGGGTTTCGGTTATTCCCTGCCCGATTGACATCCCTACACACTCCCCCTTTTTCCCTATATATAGGCCTCCAACTCCTCTTTATTCCACACTTTAGCTTAGCCTTTCTTTCCGAGTTCGAAATCTCTTTCTTCATTCGTTGCGTAAGATCCTTCACGAGTTTCTCCAAATAACGAAGAATTTTTTTGAAGGCTCTTTCTAAAGTGAGCCTTCTCAATTTATGTTCGGGTTGGTCTTCGAGTGGTCTAGCAGTTGTTGTTTACTAACGGGTTCTTCCTCAACGAGGTTTTGGTCGGTGAAGATCCGTTTGGATCAATCGTAGAGGCTATCCTAGTTTGGAAGCTCGTATTAACGAAATTCTGCCTAATTACTCTAAGGGAACACCGCTACCAAAGAAAGAGAAAGCACGCATCAACTAGTAATGTTCTAAACTTTAATGCTATGTGTCTTTTATAAGCTCTATAAACCTAAAAGCATCTATGGAACATTTTAACTTAGATTATATCAATCATGACATGCTTAGGAGATCTTTAGGTTAATTTTAAGTTTTGAAATTCTGCCCAAAGGTTCTGATACCACAAGAACACCAAAAGAACTCAAGAACACTAAAAACATAAACTTTACTTAGAGCTCTCTTCCTTGCTTAACTCTTTCACGAAAAATGAGCCCTACCTTTCTGAAATATTAAGCTCTCTTCTTAAGGAGCTCTCTTCAATCCAAAATCAACTTAGATTGGACTTATGCCATACTTTCACCTTTTGCTTTTTCTCACTTTAATTTTTGTCCCATGTGAAGAGGGGTGCTTGAAATTCTAGGTAAGGTGTCTGAGATTGTGTTTCAGATAAAAATGTCCGAGCATCTGGGGGGAAGTGGGCTTTTGGACTGAAACTTACAGAAAGTGCAATTTTGGTTCAACTGCAATTGCGATATCATTAACGACATGAGGCCATGTCGTTAACGACATGGCATTTCAGACTAGACTTTTTGCATTTAAATGGGCTTTAAGGAAGGGGAAGGCCCAAAGAAACAAAGCAGATGATTTCCAGACGATTTTAGGACCCTGCAAAATGTAGAAAGCTAACGAGGGAAAAACTTACAGCTTCATTATCGAACTCGTGAGTCAAGAGCGAAATCTCGTGCTCACACCTGTAACGTAACTTTCTTTTTTTGCAGAACTCATGGTCATTAAATCCTTTAGTCTTCTTAAAATTCGCAATATAAAACCCTTCCACAAGTGACATATATGTCTTAAAAACTAGTCTAGTAGCCTTTCTTAGCCTTTCTTTATGTAGAACATAGAATTGACAAAATAAGTTTCAATAACTACACAAATAGAATAAGAGAGTCAATTAGATTAATCTGAGAAAACATCATATATTCCTAAATGTTTCCTTGCACCCCACAACTTCTTGCTACATATGAAATAAATAAATCTCATGGCTAGTCAATTTCTTTATTTTTTTTTCTATAATAACAAATACCTGCTACACAAAATAAGTTAAATCAATTCCAAGAACTAAAAAGTTCATAAAACAAAACTATATCTAAGTGACAAAGTGGAATTAAACACTAGTCTGAAGGTTGTAGCAAAGTATCCTTCATATGAAATGTTTTAAACAATCACAATCATATAGAAGTAGATACAACTTCGAGTTGAACTCCACTAAAGAAATGAGTTCATATAAAATGCCCTTTTGGTCACTATTCAATAGTCAGGTTATATGCATGTTGTCCACACATATGAAAGCATTCAAGTAGGAAATACACTTTTAGTCACAATTAAATGATAACATAATCTACAATGCATAAATGTATTTGAGGAATTGACTAAATTTTCTGAATGGATTAAATAAATTTGAAACAAATAAAGTAACACACTTACTTGACTCAAATATCAAATGATGTTTTTTAAATGAAAATTGAGAGGTCTTCCGGAATAAAACAAATAAACATTAGTAAGCTCAACACATTAAGAGAACTGACGAATTTTAAATAGGACAAAAAGAGAGATGTTGATCTCATATGGAAAAGCTAGACTGAACTAATTCGAACTATGCTGATTTAACTTTGATGACACATAAAACTCTTTTATCATGAAATAAATTTATCAAGCTTGCAATCTTAATCACAATAACCTAACTGCAACGTATAGGCTAAAGTCATTCTTTTAGAGACATTTAATGAGATTAACAAGGCTCGTAGCTTGTGGACGAGTTCTAGATGTTCTATCTAGAATGATGACATACATAAGAGTGCAATAACTAAAACTCTAGTGCATGAATCAAGTGATAAACATAAAACAAAATTACAAGTACCTTCATAAGATTTGTTAAGAACCCACGAACTGAAATAACAACCAACACTTCGATGAATAACAATGAAATATAATGCAGAACAAAAACATATGTAAGACGATGCTCTTAGCCATGAAATATCATGTTATACCAACATACAATAGCAAAGCCATACATTAGAATAGTAAGCTCAACACATTAAGAGAGCTCACACAACAATAAACAAGGATCATATTCTAACAATATTAAGATTGAAATCACATAATTAGAATCATCTGGTGAAAGAGCATGAAATCACATAATTGCAATCAATACCTAAATAAAATCATGGATTCAGTCAACAATCATCCACTGCATCTCAAAATCCTAATCAATATTACAAATAATCAATCCAAAATCATAAAAACTCTAAGCAGGAACAACCCCCTTTCGTGGAAGAAAAATAAAAGGAGCTACAAGGATATTTTACTACTAAATCTTGAGCAAATTGAACTGATGCTCGCGATCCATCTTGATAATAATAGGCACCATGGGTATTAGAAATGTAGTGTCGGTGATTCGGATGACTTTTCCAGTGCTGATGAAGGAGCTTAAAGTGTGAAAGGAACGTGAGAACTAGGAGAGGAGAAGAGGAACAACCAAACAAGTTGTTGAGAAAGATAACGTGAAACAGAAAATTGAAATGACGGGAATGTGAGTATGAGAAAAAGAAACAAGATGAGTTATATTCAAGGTATTATGAAACATCAAAAGCCTTTTTAGTAAATAGAAAACAAATGGACTGAAAATAGGAAACATAATCAAGCCCAAGTGTGACAATTTTCCTAAATTAAGCGTATGACTTATCTTCCACATCATTTTTATTCTGTTTTCTTTTTTCCTGAAACCCTCGATATATAAATTGATGAGGAAGAAAAAATAGAGCTGTTACCTTATCAATTGTAAGAAACAGAAAAGAAAAATCAGAATCTAAAGATATTGTTTTAGCGAAAATGTCTGGACTGATCTCTCAGGAATGGGAACATATGGTCATCCGCAAGAAGGTTCTTACCACCACTACCAAGAAGGATGAGAAGGTTGTCAACGCCACTCGTTGTGCCGGCGTCGAGATCAAAACCCTCAAGAAAGGTATTCTTTATTAGACATGATGTATGGCCTAGAGGTAATTAGAGTGATATATCTTAATTAGTCATAATGTACAAACTGTTTTCAGATTAATAATAATAATAATAATAATAATAATAATAATAATAAAAGGAACTTTTGTTATTTATCAATGTTATTTAATTAATGTATCTTGCTGGTATCATATATATGTGTTATTGTATATATGCGCATTGATAAGATAAAGTTCATGACTACTTTATAGCGTGAAAGTTTGAGGACATAGTGGGAGCTCTGTGGTGTGAGAACTGCACACACGTGTTACTATGAATAGTCTAAATATCTCTAGTCATAGTTTTATTGAGACTAGACATCAATGAAGTGGATAGACTAGCATGTGTAGGCTTACTCCTTAGATTAGATCCAAGCAACCAATCTCATGATACATAGTTACGGGTCAAAGTTTGACTGGCGGTCAAACTTCACTCCGTTTGACTATTACGAACTTTAACTTTTCTTATCATTCCTTTGATATTGTAACAATATACCGATATCAAATTTTAGAAATTTTGGGGTGTTACAGAACTAGCAGTACAAGTATCCTCAGACATGAGATATTGGTCATCTTGTGTAGGAGTTTATATACTTTGGGTCATACTTATTCAAACCTTGGCGATTAGGTTGATACGGGTGATTATATGTATAGTGATGATCACTCGTTGGAAAGCTGAGTAGTCAAGATGAGATCCATTGCTCTTGATATAGTGATATAATAGGAGATGTACCTTAAGACCTCTTATTGAAGAGATCCACTCATAAACCTCTGATCAGAGTATAAGATTGATAGAACGAGTTTCTAGTCAATCTTAATACATTATAACGAGTGGTGTCCTTCGTAAACAAGTCTAATTCCAGGATAGCTACGGCTATTAAATGAGCTAACACTTAATCCGAGCTCAATAAACTGGATGGTATTTAACTTGATGGAATGCGTGTATTGTATTGGTTACTATTGCAGAACCGGTGTGAGCGGATGACTTTTTTGGAACCCGCGTGGTCGGCGCTAGGTGCTGGTCCTGTGAGATGGGGTGTGGGGGTTTTAAGAAAAAACAAAAGCAGAAAAGAAAAGCTTCGAAAGACTCGAGACCTAAACCTCTCGTCTACGTTACTGATTTCCTTAATCAGTATGTTCATGGTGACAAGATTGGATTCATAAAGCGAGCACAATCCAAAGCAAAAAGACTCTCCGATGCATCTATTACATGAAGAGGCCCAAATTTATTTTATTATGTCTATATGTATATATAATCTTTTAAATAAATGTAAATCCGCCTATAGCCTCGGGCCTTGCTAGCTCCTGATTTGTTCCTTTTTTAGCCAATTCATATTTTTTTGGGATTGTTGTGTGGATGAAATATGCAGCTTTTGGAGCTGATATATTCAAGACAAGCCGCACAAGAGCTCAGAAAGAAAGCGATATATCTAGGGGTTCCTTTTGTCGCTGAATGGGTTCGACAAAAAGGTCATTTCTTGAAGTCACAGATTATAGCAGTAAAAGGTAAATCTAAATGAACAAATAGTTTTGATGTTTCTATATCGAGTTCTGTATTAAATCTTACTATAAAGGAAAGGGCAAATTCAGGTGCATTTCAGCTGTTGCAACTTCAAGAGGATAATCGAAAGCAGTTTAAAATGGATGGAAGCGAGCCCGAGAATGATGTCGAAACGCATTTAATTTCGAACATGGAGATATTGATGAGTTCTTCATGGAAATTAAATGTGGTGGATATTGAAGTCACAATTATTCATGTTTGTTAAATGGTGACTGCTTTTTTTCTCTCTCTTTCAGTTTCAGTTTTCCGAGATATATTTTACGGACTTTTTTCTTTTACACAAATGCAGGCCTTGAAAGAAAACAATGTTAGAAAGAACAACTTAAAGCTCGCGCCACGGCTCTCAAAATCCTTGGCAAGATCTTCCAGGTACAGCACTTAATCAAAAACTAAGTACCTTTTTCTAATCCAAGTGATAAAAATTCTTTTTTTTTCCAAATCTTATTTAGAGCGAAGGACATATTGGGAATGTCAAAACTTTGAAAGGAAAAGGTGTTGCTGGAATCGGTGATTATGATACTGACGAAGATGGAAGTAGTTCAGACAGTAGTAGCGAAGAAGAATCGCCGAGGGTAGTATCATATAAAACACCAATGTTTACTCAGACCACTCTTTTTCCTCTTCAAACCTTAAATAAATGCAAAACTAATTAATACTCCCTCAATTTCAAAATAACTGTCGCTTTAAGATTTTAGAATAATTTCAAAATAACTATCGCTTTCGGATTTCAATGCAAATTTTCAAACATTTTATCCATTTTACTCTTATTTAAATGCGCATTGGAAATGATATAAAGATTAAAAAATTTAATCAACTTTCAATTTAACAAAAATCACTGGGCTAAATAAATATTTTTATTATTTTGATTAAGAGCAATTTACATAATTAGTATGTTTTCAACAATTCATTTGAAAGCTTTACCTTCCAAATTATTTTTATTTACATTTTTACATTTCTCTTTTTTTTAAATCTAATTTCTTATTTTTGATTTATCGTACAAGCCGTTTATTTTTTCAACATGCCGCTTTAGAATATTTTCTTCAACTTTATGTTTCCTTTCAAAATAAGATCCATGATGCCATACTTTTTCCAAACTTTTTTTTACCGATACATATTTATTTTATAGTTCTTTTATAGTTGTCACATAGTAAAAACACATACTTAATTAAATACAAATAAATATAACACAATTATATCCATTTAACATATTACAAGTAAACTATAGCAAAAATATAACATAATTACATCAATTTGAATTAACCATAAGATAAATATAAAATGCGATTTTGATATATTGAATATATTTATAAGTAAACTACATGGTAACTATAAAATAACTATAAAATGAGATTTTGTTATATCAAAAATAAATTCAAACATAATAAATAAATAAAAAGACGTAAATATAACATGTTTACATTAATTATAAATACTATAAATAAAGTTTAATAAAATCATGGTAAAAATATACTTAAATTACATTGATTTGAAATACCTATAAGATAAGTATAAAATTCGACGAGGTTCTCATAAGATAATTACAATGTGATAGAAATGTAAATTCAAAACATTGATAATACACTTTTGACAATTAAATTAAGTATTACACAAAAAAGTAATTATTTATACTAAACATTGTATTTTTGTGTATTTCCCTTTAATTAATGTGATCTTGATTTTAACAAACAAACTAAAAGCGACAGTTATTTAGAATTGGAGGGAGTACAAGATTGGGGAGACTAAGTAAATTGTTTTTTTGTATTGCAGGGAATCGACTGCAGGGCCGGTCATTAGGGGGAGCAAGGTAAGCGACCGCTCAGAGTCCCAAATTTTCGAGGCTCAAATCGTAAATTTTGTATAATACGAGTATAGGAAAGTAAATAGATATATATATTATTATGTGAAAGAAGTGTGGAAATGATATTGTATTCTAGTGGCAAAGGGCGATTCAGTGGAAACATCCTAGGTTCTGTGCCCCCATTTACCCTTATTCTATTTTGTACACTTTTTATTCTTAGCTTCATTTTTATCAATTTATTTTTTTCATTTTCTCTTGATCCTTTATCTTTAATATGATCTAATACCTTAATAAGTTAATTATTAAAATCAATTTTATTACAATACATTTTTTAACATTTTATCTATCAAATTCTCACATTTTACTATTAG
>CATIWQ010272154.1:0-12712 GCA_949673415.1 Euphorbia schlechtendalii | reverse complement strand
AACATGGCTGATAACATTCAAGACATTGTTAGCTTCTCGTCCAATTTAAAGCATCATTAAAACATAATATCAACATCTAAACATAAAGCATTCATTGTGACACCTCTAGCCAAGGTAATCCAATTACACTTATTAAATTTTTTTAAAAGGCTCTATACATTTTATAAATTCAGTACATGTAAAATATTACATTTTGTAGCATAAATTATCACATGTCAATTTTCACATGTCTCGTTCTACAGTTTCAGCATAAATTCAGAATATCTATTGTAACATAGAATTCTAGTGTACAAATGTTTATGATAACCACATTTTTTTTACACCATAGAAGCTATATTAGTTTAGCATCATTGATAACATTTAGCAAGTTATTTCTTCATGCATTTATCAAGAAAAAGGAGTGCACCTTTTCTTAGGCCAAATTCCATAAAATGCAGGTCTACTGTACTTATCAAACTGCAGTAATTGTTTTCTTCTTCTGCCTCTCTTGACTTCGATTCTTTTTGAAGATGTTTTCTTCTTCTGTGAGCTTAGGTTTTTCCATGAACATAAGTGTGACCTGCAAAGCTTATGAACATTAAATTTGAAATATGCATTGAAGTTTAGATGGTCTTTCAAATTAGTTTAGGGCTCACCACCAAATTTCATCAATGCTATAATCTCCAACTGATAAAAGAGTTTTGTCCATTGCTTCTGTATAAGACTGAGGCAAATCATTTTGTCTAGAATTGCTTGCTATATAACTGCTTGCTTTGGCTGAGTTTTTTTAGATTGACTTTGTGTAGTTGATTTTCTTCGTGTTAAATAGCGTCTCATGATTAATGTTTGTGTGTGTTTTCGAATATTGCAGGTTCTGAGTCATGGAAACATCATATTACATTGCGGAATTGATTCGGAAGTAGTTTATATGGAAAAACTAGGTTTGATCGAAACAAAAATCCAATTTGAATTTACAATTAGGTTTTGGAATCAGAACTTACTTGTTTTTGCCTTCAGTTCTCGATTTGAATTATAGATTGACAGTGATTTCCTTGATTGGAGGTTAGTTTTTAGAGAAATCGGTGAGGAGAGGAGAGAAACGCACGGTTGACAGTGATTTCCTTGATTGTTGGTTTTGAAAAACGCACGGTTTCAGTTTTTTGCTCTTATATTAGTACGTATTTTGATAATTTGAATCTAATTTGTTGGGCTTCTTAAATTATGATCTATGGACCTAAATAATGAAGCCCAATTCCTGTATAAGTAAAAAAAGCCCATTTTGGATTTTAGGGATTTGATATGGGCAAAGCCCAAGAAACAGCTTAAATGGATAGCAGTACGGACGATAATAGTCGAGAACTGTCCGTATTTAAGTCCGCAAAAATTTAAGCTTTTTCCAACGGCTTTTAATTAAACCATCGTGAATTGTGCTTCCGCATAAGTCATTTCTACACTAGTGTAAATAAAAAAACCATATTTATCATCACCAACAACCTCTTGTTCGATATTAAACCATTACAATAAAAAAAAATATTACAACAATAGAATAAATAGTCATAATACACATTATACCAAATACAAAAAAGGTATAAAATACATTATATCAAAGTTAAATAACAATAAAAAACCATTACAACAAAATGTCTAGCATTACAACACACATCTTATGTGAAATATCTAAATGATTAGTGCTAGCATGTGCATCCATGATAGAATTCTATCACACAAATTTTCTTTGAGTCATTTAATCAAACAACTTACATGCATATTCTATAGCTCCACAATACAACATATTCCATGGTTAAGGTTACAATAGAAGGCTAATTCTCCCTTATGACATCATATTAGATCACACAAAATTTTGACGCAAAGTAATGTGCTCTCTCATAAAGAGTCATATATGCTGCAAATAGTAAAGCTAAGGGAAAGGTGAATAAAACAACCATATATCGAATCAAGTTTACATAAGATAACATCTATGTAGCACGGAAACGGAAATGGAAACCGACACAGAAACGGAAACAGAAACGGGGAAACGCCCTTTCTAAAAAATATAGGTTCAGAAACTGCGGGAAAAAGCGTAAATAATTAAAATTTAGGGGTATATTCATAAATAATGCTGTTTAGGATTTAATGACAAATAAATCTAATAAAATAGCATTCGTTACGATTCCCTATAAATAATTAATACCACATTATCAATTTACACTTTTAATCTTATATGTATTGGAGTAATTCAGAAGTTTATCCTCTTAAGATTCTCCTGGAGCTTTATAATTGAGAACCAATAGTTAATAGAGATGGTTGTCAAATTCGTTTCTTGTTAAAATATGTAATGTTTCCATGACATATTTAACTTACGTAATTGTCATGTTTACCAAACATGATAAAACATTAGAAAATGGAATAAGATCATCTGATGTTCGGAGAGAGTGTCCCTTATAGTTATCTGCAATATGTAATTTAGTTTAACATATTAATAGAACACTAATCAGTAAACAATTAATACTTCTTTAACATTAACGTCAACGTCTCTCATCCATATACAAATTACTCCTCTTTTTCTCAACCCACGATTTTGTGATGGTTAGTTAAGTTTCTTTTTTTTTTTGTTACAGTTTATGTTATCAGTTCTATTCTCTTCCAAAATGAACAATTCTTTCAATTCCGAGTGATTATTGTTGAATATTGCACTTTATTTGATTCCATTATGTGACATAAGAGGTACTGATAAATTAGATTTAATTGTAACTTTTGTAAAAATAAGATTCTATGGACAAGGAAAGCTTTTCTTTTCACACTTTTTCATCTTTTTATTTTCAACCACTGGAAGGCGACTTCCACGAGATGAGCTACCACTCCCTAGCAAGACCACCAACTCGTAATCCCACATTCGCCCTAACAATCCCGTGGATTGCAGCCAGCACACGCCTAGCATCTTGGACCTAATGCAGGAAAAAAAATCTGTTCCTATAACCCTAAAGATACCAGCAATTCATCCTAAAAACAAGCTCCAATTCTCAAATCCCAAGTCCTCCTTAGGTTCCTGCTAATCCAATCTTCACAACCACCATACTAAACAGATTCCAATCAGCAGAGAGGCTAATTCCACCCAAACCTTTCGACCAAACTCACATCACGAACCACATGAACAATATCCTCTACACCCGATTGACCCCCTTAAATGACGCCTCCTCCTTTCGCAATTTGTAAGCAGCCTGTTGTGATATCACAACCACAAGAACATTCTAATTCTCTCAGCTCCATCCACCCCTAACTCATCTCTAATTTCTGTTCACATCGTCCCACCTCATCTTCTTAAGCTGTAAGTACTCAGATTTAATAGTGAATTTCCCACATGAGGACCCATTCCAAAAACAACAGTCTCTCCAAAATCAATCCGCACAGCCGCAATCTGCATAAGGCAGAAATTGGGAAGCTTATTCTCAAGCAATGTGTCATTAGGTGAGGGTTGATCACTTATCCTAAGTCTAGAGAACTTTTTGGTATGACCTTTCTTATTGCAATATTAGCAAATATATTCTCTTTTAGGTTTACTAGGTTCACCTTAGAGTTATTAGTTGTATTAGGATAAGTGTTATGTGTCTGATTCACTTGATTAGACATTTTTAGATTTAGACTTTCCTTTATTTCCCTTTATACCTTTGACATATAGACCTTCACCATTTTTATTTTTAGGTTTAGTTTCTGACTTAATTTTTAATTCCTTCATTTTTAAAGCATATATAAATTATGTCATCCATGTCTAAGTGTTCCCTACCATATTTTAATGCTTCTTTTAAACGTTTAAATTTGTCAGGTACAGAATTAAGGAGCAAAATGACTTGGTCATCCTCGAAAAATATAACTAAAAAGTTCAATAACAAGTTTCTGAAAATCATCGTAACTTTCTTCCATGTTCTTATTAGGGTTCAATTTAAAAGAAAATAATTGTTCCTTTAAAATGGCTATCTTAGAAGTATTGGTTGTCATAAAAATATTGTCAAGTTTATTTATGATAGAAGCAACAATATCTTGACCCATAACCCTCCTAAGAACACTATAAGACAAATTAAGAATCATAGTGGAATAAAAAGTATTCATAGCTTCCCCTTTCTCTTGGTATGAGAGACTGACTAATTTCCTAATCAGCATAGACTATGAAAGAGGAAAAACATATACAACTCTGTTTATCCAAAGCAAGAAGGAAGATGTGTTGCTTGTCCAAATTTATGTGGATGATATTATCTTTGGATCAACCGATGAGAAGCTTTATGAGGAGTTCAAAAAGCAATTGAAGAGTGAATTTGAAATGTCAATGATGGGTGAGCTCACATTTTTTTCGACTAAAAATCAAGTAATAGTGAAGATGGAATCTTCATCAGCCAAGTTATATATGTTAAAGAAGTCTTGAAGAAGTTTGATATGGAGCATTCGAAGCCAATGTCCACTCCCATGGCCACTAACACAATCTTAAGTAAGGATGAAGCTAGTAAGCTTGTAGATAGCAAGTTCTACAGAGGCATTATTAGTTCTGTCCTTTACTTAACAGCTAGCAGGTGCGATATTCAATATTATGTGTGCTATTGTGCACGTTATCAAACTGACCCTAGAGAATATCACTTAGAAACTACTAAGCGAATTCTCCGGTACTTGCAAGGATCAATTGATGCATGTCTTTGGTACTCCAATAGCTCAGATTTAACTCCTAGAGGATTTACAGATGCAGACTATAGAAGATACAAGCTCGACGAGAAAAGCACCACAGGAGGATGTCATTTCCTTGGAGAATACCTTGTCTCATGGTATAACAAGAAGCAAACTTTTGATGAGTCGAGTACAGCCAAAGCTGAGTACATGGAAAGAGGAAGTTGTGCAACACAGTTGTTATAGATTAAGTAGTAAATAGAGGATTATGGTATAAAGTTAAAATGCCTCGAAGTTATGTGTGATAACAAGAGCGTAATTGACCTATCTAAGAATCCAGTGCAACATGGTAGGAAGAAGTATGTCAATATCAAACATCACTTCATAAGGGGTCATGTGCTAAGGGGAAATATCAAACTAGAATATATTCCTTTAGAAGAACAACGAGGTGACATATTCACCAAATCGTTAGTAAAGTGGCAATTCAATGTTCTCAGGTAGCTAATTGGAATGGCAAACCCCATGTGAAGAAAAATTCAAGAAAAATGGCTAAGTGTTGAAAATCAAGCTTCAACTCAACAGAATGACATGTATTTAACCCTGTTAACTTTTTAAAGTAATGTTGGGAGTTCAGTTTCGCAGTTAAAAACTAAAAAGTTACTTTATTGAAGGGATGCTTTGAATTGGAACCTTCTAAATTTAAAACTCACCATTTTACTATTTCGGTTAAATCTTTGTTCATCTCACCATTTAAACATAATCTTGGTTTGGGAGAGTGCCACGTATCATCTTGTAGTTTAAGAGCCTATATAAGAGGCAGCTTGCTAGAGAGAGAAGGTTACCTACATTTTTGAATTCTCAAGTGTTTTTTCAAAGAACCCTAATTTCTCTCCTCTCTCAAATTCTCTCAATCTGTAAATGGCAACACAAAGAAAACCCTTGTTCTACAAGGAGCTTCCAAGAAGAGTATGTTTGTGCACATAGATGGCACCACATGCAATAATTTTCACCAAGATCGATTGGCTTGAAAATCAAGTGTTTGGACCCATGTTTGAGGTAGATTATGATAGTATGTTGAAGAACAACACCATGCACCGGGTGATTAGGCAGTAGAATCGAACTCAATTCATTCTAATGGACGGTCCTGCCATTAAGGAGTTGATAAGGAAATTCCATGCGAATCTCCACTCCATTCAAGGCTTTAATGATGTTTTAATGGTGGAGATCAACAACATCTCCTACTTGATTTGTGCTAAGTTGATTAGCAATGTTCTTAACATGCCCTTGAAAGGGACTAAGCTGAGATGAAATGGAGATGAAGAGTAAGTGGTTCTCCTTGAAGATTAGGAACTCCCGATAGAGTATGAATTTGGAGAAATAGCTGGATCAGGGATGAGTTGGGAGGTAAGGGCTTGCCATAAATTGTTGGTGAAGTTGATTTTGCCTAAGACGGGGTCCCTCAATAGTTGCACGTGCTTCGAGAGGTGCGTAGTCTACCATATGGTAGAAGGTAAGCAACTCAACTTGACAATGATGATTCTTCATCACTTGACCAAAGAAACTACCATCTACGACTATGGGTATCTAATTATTGCCTTCATGAAAGCTATGAGGATGGATATATCAAGCTTCATCGATGGACCGGAGAGTCGGTGGTTCTGTTGAAAAAAACCCTAAACTTTAACCATTCAATAAGTTGAACAAGCAAGTCCACACCATATACACTAAGCTTCAAGAAGTTAAACTGAAGAAGGAAAAAGTGGAATAAATTAATGGTGTACCCTTCAAATGTGTCTAAGGAGGATGAAGATGCATTTTTTGTGGATTATGAGGGCTCAAGTGAAGAAACTACAGATGATGTTCCTCTATCATCTGAGTTAGAGCATATCTCAACAACCTTTGCACCCACCTCTCCCAAAGCCAAAGTTGGGGCTTAAAAAGTGAGTCCAAGCCCAACAAAAGCAAGGGCATGAAAAATGCCTTCCCAAACTCAAGCTAAAGGGAGAAATAAGCTGAAACTTAAAACTCACACTTGAAGGGAAGCTAAGGAGAAGTAAAAAGGAAGAAGAAGAGGATCCAAGAGAGCAAGGTGAGAGCTTGCACAAAAAGAAGTGCAAATTTGAAGAGGCTCGAGAAGATGCTGGCCAAGGTAGCTCTAAGAAAGCCAAAGAGAATCCTGAAACTGCCAATATTGGAGCTGCTACTGAGGTCGAGAAAGTTATCTCCAAGGCTAGAGGTGTTCAAAGAAAGAGAATTGCCATATCTCACTCTAAAAGAAATGTTCAAATTATGAGTAGAAAGGAGGATGATAATGACATGGAGGTCATCAACAGGAAGAATATGCTCTTCCTGGGGAAAACATCTAAAGCTCCCTTTCACACTCAGCAAACTGAGACACTTCCATCTTAGACTGAGTTACCTGAGGCTGACCCATCCTTGGTTCAAATAGCCAACCAACAGGTACATCAAAATCCTTCCCCCGTTTCTTCAGTAAATCCTGAACAACCCTCTTATGTACATTCTCAAATACCATCTTCTCCTATAAATTCACATATTCAAATCTCTTACTTGTCAAATAATTCTCAAGAAAACACCACCCATTCTTCAGCACCTCCACATACTAAAACTTCAATCATTCCTTCTCCTTTTAAGTCTAGACCAACCTCCACTTCTACTCAAACTATACAAAATACTTCTACACCTACCCTATCTTCAAACCCATCTAGTATCCCTATAATCCCTCTGATTAGAGAAGTTCCTAAATCTGAGAAGTTCACTCAACAAGGAAAAGCAAGTGTGGAAGTTTCCAAGGTAAATTTTATAGTCGAGGAAGCAATTCCCTCTAGTATCAAGCGAGTCCAAGAGGACTTAGCTGATTCAATTAGGGAGTTGGCAAGGAAGAAATTCTCAACACTCTAAATTGATGCTAATTTGGATGGTGTAGTAAAGTGCTACTAGCACAAGAATTGGCGAGATTGTCTACGAAGAAAAAAGTGAAGCTTCTTGAGTTTGATGAACATACCAACATCCCCTTTGAATCCATTTATTTTAAAGATTTTGAGAAGATTCAAGGGAGCCTGTTCACCATAAGAAATCATCTAGCAAAGGAAAGTATGAAGAGCCTCATTCGCAAAATGGCTCTAATCTTAATTAGGTTGACTGACTCTGCAGCTCAGCTCAATGTAGCTATGTCTTCTATCCCAACCTCTACTGTCATTACAAACATAGTGGCAGGAAAAGTGAAAGGTAGTATATATGCTACTGCGGAAAAGCTAAGTAGTTTGGATGCCACATTGGTAACTCAAACTATGCAGTTTCACAAGTTTGGCGAGGAGTAGGCCAAAAGAAAGACAAGCACCGATAATAAGATCAACTACCTATCCAAGCATATCGATGTAAATAAGGATCTCAGGCCAAGTTGATGGAGAAGATGTCCAACCTAATGGTCAACTATGACAAAAAGGTTGATAGAGTGATAAGAACTCTTTAAGATGATGCTAAGAAAATGGACAAACCTGTGCTCAACTTGGATGCGCTTAGAGATAAACTTGACTTAGCCTGCAAACTCATCAACGTCAATACTGATAATTTAGTGAAGAAAGCGTCGAAACCTTATTAAAAGCAATGAGTAAACTGTTTCCTGAGCCTACTATGTCCCTTGACCTTGATAATGGTCTCTCAATGTATAAGAAGCAAAATGCCCAGAAGGATCATCTTCATGATATTCAGCTTAATGTATGGTGGTGACTACTACTATGTATGATGCAAGGGACATTAAGTTCATAGCCAAGCCTATGAACATCATGTTCCCAAGGATCATTGATATGGAAGCAAAGATAAAGATAGCTCTATCTGCATCATATTTCAAAGGTCTCCTACAGTGATTTCAACAATTCGCTTACCAAGGCTTTGATCAAATTGATCATCTCACCAGATATCATCATATGCTTCTCAAAGAGCTTAATGATCAAGAGTATCTGTTTGTTAAAGTTAAGGAGCAGCTGGAGCAAGAGGTCTCACCATCCATTCTTGGAAAGCAAGTCCTTTAATTTATTTCTTGAACAAATGGTTAAGACATAGATATCTAAGAGGGAGAAAGTAGTTAAAGATGCTCAAAGGATGGCTTAATAGTATAGATTGACAATTTTGCCAAGGCTTTAGCATCCTCAACATCAATAAACATACACAGTGATATTAACATTATCCAAAAAGTGGTGGATGTTCCTCTTCTCTACAGACACACACCCGTAGATAGCCTTACAATATAAATAAAAAGACTTATAATAACATTATAGACTATAATTACTTAGTATAGGATATAATTTGTGTATTGACTAAGTTATTATATCAATGAAAAAATATTACAAGATTATTCTACAAAATTTAAGAGCTTCTTAACTTGCTATATATGTTATGTTATTTCTGCTTATAAACTATTGCAGGAATTAACTAAAACCAACTTCATGGAGAAGATGAGTAAGACAAAGTCTTGAGAATGAAGGAATTCCTCTAAGTATGAGGGAGTTATGCTGACTAAAGAGAATTCACTAAGTATGGGGGAGTCTATACTAATTAAGGAGTTCACTCAACATAGGGGAGTCATACATCACTTATCAGATATTCTTATATCTATAAACTATTTATTTAATTAATTTCTTCTACTACCTAGTTTGTTATCTATTCCGAAATAAGGGAGATTGTTGAACCCAAGTTAATAGTACCTCATAGTACTTAAAATATTTTGGAAATAACAAACTATTTAGGATAGTGAAATTAATTAAGTACTAAGTAGATTATTAATTAAACAAGTTTATTTGAGTTTGTTTAAGGAAAAATAACTCAGTTTGCTAACTTTTCAATTAAGTTATGACTTAGAGTAAGAAAAGCTGAGTTAGGCTGAGTATCACGTTGTTTATATGATACAGACTCAACGAAGCTAACTAGCTTCTATTTAATAAAAGCCGAGTTCTTCAACACTTGGAAATATTATGAGACACATGCTTTTAACGTTGTTTGTGAGAGATAGAAAATTCCTTCGATGCTTTTTAGCTAAAAAACGTTGAAATTAAAGAAAATATTCATATGGTCCTCACAACCAAAAGGTGCTAGTATGAAATGTTGGACATTCCTCGCTAGCATCTAAGGAAAAAGGCATCTTTTGACATGTGCCATTTTTCAAATGTCTCCATGCTTCTTTGCAACGTCAACAATAAGATAAATCACAAGCTTCCATGTTGCATCTCGCGCGCCTCCCTCTTAGAATGGAAATTCTCGAAGAAACGAGTTTTTGATGCAACAAAGATAAATAGATTAATCTCATGCTTCAACGTTCATATTCTTTATCTCTAAACATCTTGGAATTTATTTCATATAGACAAATTCGAAAGTTGTGAAGAGAAGAGAAATTGAAGATCAAGTCAGGAAGAAATGTTTGCAATGACTACTTCTAACTCCTTCAAGTATAAATAGAAGACTATAGTAGATGTTCAAACTTAGTGAATCACCTCATATTTCTTAAGAGCTGAAATAATGTCCAATTATTCCTGGCATTCAGAAATTCAAAATCAAACATTTTAAAGTAAGCACTCATCATTCAATATGTTTGTAATAGAGAGATATTAGATTAGATTTAACATAGTAGAAGGATAAAATGATTTTTATAAGTTGAAATCCTTAATTCACAATCTTTCAATTCAAATCTGAGTGACAATTTAGGAAGGGTACCTAAATTGTAGTTGAGTGGTAGTTAGAAAGAAAGGTACTTTTTGTAATTGCATCTACCCATTGTAAAGGCTTCTCCACCCCAGGAAGGAAAGAAACACTAGTGGATTAAAGCTTCGAAAGAAGTTTGTAGACTAGAGGTAGGCTTGGGGCTGAACCAGGATAAAATCTCAGGTGTTAACTTTCTTATACCTTGTCGTTGTCTTTATAGTGTCTTTGCTCATCAATAATCTCTTTGTTTATAGGTTTTGCTTGAAAAAGCAATCCAAATTGAGTAAATTTCTCAACATAGATTAAAGATAAACTAGTTCAGCGAAGATGAGTTTATAGTTTTTAGACCTACTCACAACATAAGTTAATTAGGATGCATCTAAAATCTAAACTTGGAAACAATTTTTATAAATCTTAAAAAGAACCAAGTAACTGCATTCACCTCCCTCTACTCAGTTATTTAAGCTAACACGGACCAACAAAGTCTAATTCAAGGATAGCTACATCTATTACATGAGCTAACACGTTATCTGAGCTCAATAAAGTGGATGGTACTTAAAATGATGGAAGGATTGTGCAATGTTGGTTACTATTGTAGAATCCGATCAAGTCACAAGCACGTGATGTTCTGAGTATCATGGGATCATCCACCTTTGCTAGAAATTCCATTTGATCATCTAGAGTTATTGAGTTCAATTTTAGTCTAGAATACTAAGCCTAAAGGTTCCATGATGTGAAGCCAAGTTTAGGTTAACCTCTAGTGGCTCTATACTTTGGCATCCTAAGAGTTTACACACATTAGACCTTCAACGGACTAAATAAAGAACTTTTAGACAGGATCTATACTAAGGTAAAAGGGAGAGTCAAGTTTGTTTTGGATTGACCATTAAATTGTCAAACCAAATAATTAAAAACGGAGTTGAAAAAAATGCACGAGGAGAAGCAAGAGAATTTTTTCTATTATTACTGAGCCTTAAGAACATGGGTTGTTCACGAGCCACACAAACACAAATGTGCTCGTGGGTGGCCAGCATGTGCTAGCACAAGTCATTGCATGCTAGTGGGCTACAGGCCTGCAAGTGTTGTTGTGAGTAAAAGATTTTACTCCCAACTCACGAGTTCAATGATGAAGCTGTAATATTTCCCTCGTTAGGTTTTTTTTACATTTTGTGGGGTCCTGAAATCGTCTGGGATAGGCTTCCTTTTATTAAAAAAGCCCAAGCCTAAAATAGAAACCCAATATATCCATGCAATGTCGTTAACGACATCGCAATGTCATTAACGACATTGCCAGTGTCGTTAACGACATCACATTGACAGTAGAACCAAAATTGCACTTTGTGGACTTTTTTAGCAAAAAATTCAAATTTTTACCACTTGCTTAGATTCTATCATTGAAATACAACTACCACACCCCACTAAAAACTTTGGATCCCCAACATTTGCGTAGGGATGAGGAAATAAGTTGAAAAAATGGAAAGAAGAAAAATCCAACTTTGACTACTTTTTGGATTAAAGGGAGCTCTCTCTTTAAGGGGATAAGTTCCAGCCATGATGGGAAAAAGAAACCAGAAGGGAGGGATTTTTTAGCATAAACATTTTTAATATTGATAGAAAAGGAGGAATCTTGGAAAGAAAGTTTCCTTTGGATTTGTTTCTTTGAGTTCATTTTAAGTGTTTTGATAACCAAAGAATCAACTTTTAATCTTTTTGAACTTGTAATTCTGTAACTTGAGTGTGTAAGTTCACGGATAGGGTATGAACTTGGACTATCTCGGGTCATTTAGGCATGTTCGAGGTTTTAGTTCACTTCTTTTGGAAAGTGAGGTATATTGAGAATTTAAGCAATGCTTGAGGTTTAGACTTCAATGGAGAGTCTACAACATCTGTTTCACTCACTTGAAGGTTACTACGCCTTCTAAAACATCTACTTTGGCAAGGAATAGATCCCTTCCGAAGATTTCCGATAAATCACCAAATCCAATAAAAAAGAAACAAGGAGAGTCTTTCAGAGGACTTCATGGACCTTAAAGAATGTGGATTCTTGACTATGGGTTAAGCCTCTAAGTTCTTAGAGTTTGTGCTTACGTTTATGTGCTTTTCTCTTTGAAGTTTCATCTTCTTTTCGGTTATTTTTCTTTTTTTGCATACCAATATGTTTTCCGGAAATTTCAGTGTGATTTCAAATCTTTTGGACTATTTTTTGTACATACAAATATTCTACACATCTTGATCTTTCCGTAATGATAAAGATCATCCAAATTGGTTAAGTATAGCAAAAGTTATGATCGTTTGAAGTTTCAGATTTTCGTTTTGCTATTTTCTGCTGTTTCTGTGTGTTTTTTGCAGGTCTGAAGCCTCGATGTCGTTAACA
>CATIWQ010272132.1:0-11944 GCA_949673415.1 Euphorbia schlechtendalii | reverse complement strand
TTTTAACAAATTAATAAAATTATAACGAAAAAGAACATAGAATTACTGACCAGACAATAACACAAAATGAAGGTAAAAGCATAAAGAGAACAAAAAACAAAACACGAAATAGAGGTAAAATCAAACTAAGGAAAAATGGAGATAGAAAGCGGGATAGTGAGATACCGGAGCCGAGCAGTGGTGGAGGATTAGAAGTGGTGGCCGCCGACAGTGAAGAGATTGGAGTAGGCCTTTTGGCGAGTGTGGAACTGCTAACTCCGCTCACTGTTGGTCCTTTTATGCGGTAATGTCATCGAATTTTTTAATTTAGAATCAGGCAACATTTTAATGTGAAAAACTATTAATTTTTCAAAGCTCTTGTAAACTTGGGTTCAAGTCCAACTCCAACTCGATGACATTACCGTATAAAAGGACCAACAGTGAGCGGAGTTAGCAGTTTCACACTCGCCAAAAGGCCTACTCCAATCTCTTCATTTTAATCGAGAACTGCTAACTCCGCTCACATTAATTTTTCGAAGCTCTTGTAAACTTGGGTTCAAGTCCAACTCCAACTCGATGACATTACCGCATAAAAGAACCAACAGTGAGCGGAGTTAGCAGTTCCACACTCGCCAAAAGGCCTACTCCAATCTCTTCACTGTCGGCGGCCACCACCTCCAATCCTCCACCACTGCTCGGCTCCGGTATCTCACTATCCCGCTTTTTATCTCCGTTTTTCCTTAGTTTGATTTTACCTCTATTTCGTGTTTTGTTTTTTATTCTCTTTATGCTTTTACCTTCATTTTGTGTTATTGTCTGGTCAGTAATTCTATGTTCTTTTTCGTTATAATTTTATTAATTTGTTAAAAAGATTAAAGCTTTTTGATGTATTTTGGCTTTTAAATATCGCTGATTACGTTTTTTCCTGGGTTTAAGCTATTTATTGTTTTCATTCGTGCTTTGTTTAGGATATTTTTTCTTTCTTTTGAATATTATGATTGTTTTTATGCTTGAATTCTTCGGTATCTAAGTTTCTATTGGGGTTTTGTATGGATTATTCTCAATGGTATCTGTTTAATCAATCATTTGCATTTAGTCTCATGTTCCTAATTATGTTTTGCAGGCTATAAAAGATTTCAATGGCAACTTCTACTTTGTTTTCGTCTAGTTCATTGAGCGAATGTTCAGTTACTCCTATGGCTATAAATTACTATGGTGGTGTAAAGTGTTACCTTTCAAATTTACTTAGTAAAAACACATTTTGTCCCAATTCAAGCTTCCTATTTCCTGGATTAAGGCATTCAACAAGGAGCCAGATCCATTGTAGCGCAGTAAACATCGAGAATTCCACTTCATTTTCAACCGGCCTTAAATTTCAACTCGACGATGTAATCGAGTCACAACAGTTCGATAGAGAGATTCTGAATGCCATATTTGAAGTTGCACGAGAAATGGAGAGGATCGAAAAGAATTCGTTTGGAAGCCAAATCCTTAAGGGTTATCTAATGGCCACCCTTTTTTACGAGCCGTCTACTCGTACCAGGCTTTCCTTCGAATCCGCAATGAAACGCTTAGGTGGTGAAGTTTTGACTACCGAAAATGCAAGGGAATTCTCATCTGCTGCCAAAGGAGAAACGCTTGAGGGTAACTAAATACTTTCTGTTTTGTTTTTCCATTGATTTAGAGCAATAGATTTTTTATGATTGATTTTGCAGATTCTATCAGAACTGTGGAAGGGTATTCCGATATTATAGTAATGCGTCATTTCGAAAGTGGCGCTGCCAAAAGAGCTGCAGCCACTGCTGGAATTCCAATCATTAATGCAGGGGATGGTCCAGGTCAGCATCCAACTCAGGTACGCTGAAGTTCGTTTTTTTTCTCGGTAGCTTCTTCTCACTATATCGTTGGTTTAGTTGAAAGATTTTGTTTTTGTTAGGCTCTTTTGGATGTATATACCATTGACCGTGAAATCGGGAAGTTAGACGGCATAAAAGTTGCTCTCGTGGGAGATCTTGCCAATGGAAGGACAGTTCGGTCATTAGCCTACTTGCTCGCCAAGTACAACGATGTGAAGATATATCTTGTTTCTCCCGATGTCGTGAAAATGAAGGTAATGGACCGAACCGAACATGTAAAAATCGCGGTAAAATGGTTTATAAATTATGTTCGCAATTTCGTTGATATTTATTCGGCGGTTCTTTGGCAGGACGATATAAAAGAGTATTTGACGACAATGGGAGTTGAGTGGGAAGAAAGTGCGGATTTAATGGAAGTGGCTTCGAAGTGCGACGTTGTGTATCAAACTCGCATTCAACGAGAAAGGTTTGGGGAAAGAATCGATCTTTATGAAGAAGCGCGAGGCAAGTACATTGTCGATGTTAATGTGCTGAATGCGATGCAGAAGCATGCGGTTGTGATGCACCCTCTCCCGAGGCTCGATGAGGTAAATAATTTTTTTGAAAAAGCGGTTATAAGTGTTGAATTGTTGGTCAACGTAATTGTGGATTTATATGTATTTTGATTTTGATGATGTTTTTTTGTTTAGATAACTGTGGAAGTAGATGGGGATCCAAGAGCTGCGTATTTTAGGCAAGCGAAAAACGGTCTGTATATTCGAATGGCGCTTTTGAAACTTCTGCTTGTTGGATGGTGAGAACTGAGAGGAAGCATTAAAGAATTGGAGGTTCAAATATTGAAATTTGAAAGAAAAATGTTGGCTTTTGAATCATTGTCATGTTATGTAATAAGAAGCATTTGCACTCAAAAAACATGATGATTTGTTGACGGATATGGTTTTTTGAAATATAAATTTGATCCATTTTTTATGTTTAATCGCATAGAAATCAGGCAATTTGGTACTCTTCTGTATTCAATGTACGTACTTTGAACTTGAACTCCTTTTATAGCGTCGTTCATTATGATCTAGAGGCAAAAAAGTAACCAAGAGAAGACAAAATAGAATGTGTTAGGAGGTTTGTTACTTTAAGACTCATCACTGGAAATGTATTAAACAAGAATTGAATATGGGTCTCATTCCACGTACTTCATTAATTTAGCTATACTTCCAGATACTTTATTCTTGCTCAAATTTTAGTCACAATTCTTCGTTCCTCTCTTTCCCTATTGAGCTACATTTTGTGAGAAAAAAATATTCAATGTGCTATACCATTTTCCCATATATTTTTTCGAAAATCAATAGGTATCTTCTCTTTTTGATAGTTAGTCATAACTAAAACTCATCATCACTTTCCACGAGTATATTTTATGAGATTATAATAAAATTTAAAAATTTAATTAGTTTAAAATAACTTAGTGTTATATTGGTGGGGTGGGGGCATTAAATGCAATTGAATAGAAGAAAATAAGGGAAAATGGGTAAGTGAACACGTGACAAAGAGAGTAGTAGCCACAAAGAAATGTATGCATCAGCCATTTTCATTCCTATCTCTTTCTATATATTTATTTATAATCCAATCTCATATTCCGCAGAGCTTATTTTATTATCGGATAAAAACAATGGGCAGCAGTCTCTTCTTGAACAACAGCAGTCGCGGTCGACCAATAATATCAACTATGAGACCATATCTCTACACTAACAATCCGATGATCAACAGATCATATGTGAAAAGCAGCGAAGAAGAAGAAGAAGAAGAAAAGGAGAGAGCTCCTTCTCTGGCTCAGGAATTCAAGAGAGTTGAACAAGAAAAACACAATCAGAAACAACTGAAAGACAATCCCAAAGATAAGGCCGACCATGTCAAGAACACTACCAAACACAATCACCCTGCTGCTTCTTCTGATCGTACCCCAAACTAGACTAAGATATAATCTTGTTTTTTCGCTTGGTTTTGATCCTTTATTTTTCTACTACTCTTTTGAGTCTTTGTATATTGTCACTAATAAAAACGTAATAAAATGAGTGCTTCTTTCTAGTTCAAAAAAAAAAAAAAATATGAGTGTTTTCTTTACTTTATTACTTGGGAATTATTATGTTGGATTTACTTTTATTATGTAGTCAATTTGTTTCAATAATTAGCTGTTCTCAACATAATAATCAATTCTAAAAAACTACATTCTACCAACCGTACCGGCCGGTAAAACCGGGTATCGGTCAGGTATACGGTCGGTTTGAAGTACTTTATCGGTTTTGAAAAAAATCGCATCCTACCGGTTAAACCACTAAACCGGTATTTAAAAAAAAAATTCAAACTTTAATTTAAAAGCTTCCCGTTCAAGTTCTTTGCTTTTATCGCTACGTTTCCTTTCAAAATCAAAATAAAAAAAGTAAAATCCTAGAATTGATAAAGATTTGTTAGAATTAAAATTTGAAAATTTGTTAAGAATATTTATTATTTAAATACTACATTATTTTAAAAAAATCATTAATCCGGTATTATCACCGGTAATTCCGATCATACCACGTACTATTAACTTCACCGGTATCGTGTCCGGTACGGTATTGATAACATTGGATTCCACAATGCAAGGATATCTTCAAGTATTTAGGATATTTATAAGTTTGTCAGAAGTTTGTGACTTGTCTTGTACTGTTCATCTTATCAATATCATATATGTATCTATCGGATTTAAAAATTAAGTTTATAAAATTTTTAGATATACAATAAGTCTGACCCAGGTCAACAAAAGCCCGAAACCGTGTTGGGCTGGGTTTGAGTTTTGTGTAGCCTGGCCTGCCCAAATAAATGATATATATTCAATTCATTTTATAGTGTGAAATTCTTTATTGAGTGAATTGGGCTAGCCACCAGCTCGGCCCATGTATATTATTGCTTGGTCTGGGTTAGGCCTCGAAAGAACAAAACTGTTGTTGGCCCAAGTAGACCCAACCCAGCCCGCCATTGAACACATCACACATAAAACATTATGTAATCCAGGCAATATACCAAAAACTCTAACATATGGGTATAATTGGGTTAGGTGATCTTCAATTAATTAGCTTCACCGTATCCACTCAAAAAAACAAAACTGGGCCTTCTTACACTAACCTTACTTTTGCAACCTCTGTAGGGAAAATCAAGGAATTTGAATGCAATGTTTCCTTCTGTTTAACAACTCTATTACTAATTATTGACACATCACCCTCTTTTTGTAACCTATGCAATTTACCAAAACCTCCAACTAGACACGCTGTATTATATGTACATGCTTCTGTTTGCGCATAATTCCCCCTCTCATCCACAAATTCATCCTTGTCATTGGGCCCACCCACCAAAGCCCCGACAGCTACATTCGGGTTTGGATCTTGTCTGCTGTACCAGATATCATACCCTTGAGTGCACCCTATAAAACCCCTGTTTCCTTTGTATGATTCTATGGATGCACCTCTATGGTGGACCCTTTCTGGGTATTTCTTACCGTATCCTACTAAGTAGCTCATGCCCATTGGATTATTTCCTAATATGTAATCAACTTGTGATTTTGCAAACTCTGCTACCGATTTTGGGTGTAATGTGGCTTGGTCACATGTGAGCCGTTGATTTGTTGATTGGAGATGATCGGAGTAAAATGTGAGAAGAAATGCAGCCGATGATACGTATTGCATGTTGTTCCATTCGCGGATGTACAGTAAGCCTCCTGGGGTGCGATGTACATTAGTCTTGTTGTTTTTGTTGAGGCAAGCGCAGATGTAAAAATCTCCCTTTGAACGGTATTCTTCCAATATGTTCTTGTATTTTGTATGCTTCTCTTCCAATTGCTGCAAAGACACATCATTTGTTAACTAGTTGCACAGAATTAAGTCAAACCACAAGAAAGTCAATTTTGGTCTATAGCTAATTAAGATGATTATTATTGACTAACGGCTCATACTGATATGTTAATCATTTAACAGTGTGAATCCCCGTCCTTCACGATCACCGTATATGAAACTTTTATACTCATACATTGTGTTGATTCATATGTTGATGATGAAGAAAAACAAATTAATTGGCAGATTTTGTGTAATGCTTATTTGGTATTAATTAACTAATATGCAGTATTTATTTTGTTGGATATTTATTCATATATAACTAATCTTATGGATAATTGTTTTATTCAAATACTTGTTATTTGAATTGTTCTTTTGTTTATCTTTTGTTGGTATTATCTTTTGTTTGAAAAGATATACTGAGATATTGTTTATTTATTTGAACTTTATTTGTGAGATAATCTTAGCTTTTATCCAACCGAGATTTAAGTCTTATTCAGTTATATAGCAGCTGGATAAACAGATAAGATATCTATTTGAAAAAGTCTCCAACAACTATTTGTTCAAACGGTTACGTGATCTCTTCCAACGGCTAGAAAATTTTATTGAGTCTATATAAAGGAATCTATCATAAAGGCTGGAAGACAGACGATATAGAGCAGCAACAAAAACTCAGTTTCAGTATCTCAAGTTCAGTTCATAAAAATTCAAAGATTTCAAGAGCTTTAACTTTCTATATTCATGTTTTATACTCTCTTGTTATTATTCTTATTATTACTTTTGAGAGTATCATTATAGTTAAGAGTATTTACAATACTCAAATGCTCGAGAGTTTAGATTGATCATTTTATTAATTCGGGAATTGGGTTGTACTAGATATAGTAGCGGGATTAGTTACGAGATTAGAAGTAACGGAATTCTTCTAGATTGTATCTAGGACCCTAAAGGTAGAATTAATAAAATAACATTGAAATCCTTGGATTAGGTGAGAGACCCTAGATGGAGAAGTAGACTTATTAGAAGTCGAACTCCTTAAATACTTGTGCAATTTACTTTACGCATTTATATTCATTTGTTTACTGTTTATATTTCAAGGCCTTGACAATCTGTTTCAAGACCTTGACTGTTTATCTCAAGGCCTTGACGTTCACAGCTCATATTACATTCCGCAAACTGTTTCAACGTTCTATCGCGAAAAGTTTTCAATACTTTATTAAACCCCCCCCCCTCTAGAATATTTCTATCATTATTTCTACTTTCACATTGGATTAGATATTCGGAATGCAAAGTTTTCATAATAAAGCTCATGTAAAAGTAAGTCTAGATAAGTACATACAATTTCACCGTTCATTTAGAAATTTAAGATGGTGGGTCACATCTAATATTACCAGAATACATATTATTTTTAACAATATTCCTAATTAACTATGATTCTAGTGAATATTGAGTGAATAACTAAGAAATTTTTGTTTAGTGTGACAACTCTACAAGTCAATGAGAATTAAATTTAGAAAGAGACATGAATAGTAAAGAAAGTGAAGAGTAAGTAGGTAGGTACCATGGAAGAAATAAGGAGTTGAAGAGCAGCATACTTGACATCCCAGCTAAATTCAGTAATAGCCCAATTGATCCCACCAAATTCAAATCCATTTTCCAGCACATAATTCAAGTATAATTCATTGTCGGTGGCTTTATACAGCCACAATGCTCCCCACAGCAATTCATCCTTGTATCCACTCTCCGATGTGTAGTACCCTTTTACCACCTTTACACTTTCATCATATTTCCCTCTGTATTTATCCCCAAATTCCATCAACTGCCATTTGTACAAATCAATTCATTTAAATATACTTATGTAACTTTCAATCAATTAAATAATTTCAGAATCTAATTTGGTCTTTTCCAGTTTACCTACGTTAGTTTGTTTCCATATTATTGTTAGTTAATTACAAAACTGGTAGGTTATATAATAATTAATGGTAATTTATTAGCTTACTTGTTTAGCATGATGCAATAGTAGGTGGGAGTAGTGTGGGTTTGTTTTGTTGAATACGATGGATGCTGCTGCCATGGCTGCCGCTGTCTCTCCCACAACATCCGATCCAGGGTTGTTTTCGTCAACCTTGTAAGCTTGCCGTGATGTTGTCATGTCTTCTGGCCTTTGCCAACAATAATGATCTGTGTAACCATCACCTACCTGAAAATTATTCATGCATATTAATTAAATGTGGTCTTTTAACTGTTATTTCAGTTCATTATTCCAAGTTTATAACTTTACACTCTACTATTACTATTATTAACTGCATTCAGACCAACCATTTTTATTCTTATAAGCGAGTCGATTAAAAACAAATACAACAGTTGACACAATATTACCAACTAATAAGATCATTTAAACCAATAAAAAAATATTAAATTATTAGTATGACTAATTATTATTTACATATGTTTACTAAATTTTCTTACCAACATATAATTTGATCACTACATGATCTCCTTCTTAGTTAATACAAATTAAAATAAAAGTAAAATGATAAAAATGCATTAATTATAAACCTATCAATAAAAAAGAAAAAGAAAAGCCTAAAGTATAATTAAAATTTTGGAACTAATACATCAACGACCCCTAAAATTGGTTCAAAAAATCGGATGTTACCCTCAATTTTCAAAATGATCAATTACCCCCCTTAATTTGGTAAAAAAGAACAGTTATCCCTTAACTTGGCAAAATGCACCGGTTAACCCCCCAAAGTCACGTGTTAGAATCTGGTTGGTTTGACTTTTCAAAGATGTCATTTTTCTGATTTTTCACTCTCCAACCAGAAGTTGACACGTGACATTGAGAGGGGAAAACTGGTGCATTTTTATCAAATTAAGGGGGTAACTGATCCTTTTTTCGAAGTTAAGAGGGATAATTAACAGTTTTAAAAGTTGAGGGTGATATCCGTTTTCTAAGCCATGATGCTGGCCAAATTTTGGGAGAGTATAATCATGTGTTACAAATATTACAAAATATACATTAATATTCGCATTAAATTAGTAGTCAATTATTAAATGAATGTACAAGCAAAATAATTTTAATTTGTCAAATAACAGAAATGTAATAACTGTCAAGTCAATTTTCCATAACAGATTTCGTACACATAAAAGTTCATTAGTAAAAAAGAGAAATATATACCTGAACCCACAAAACATTTGGGTGAGTATGTGCTTTAATGAAGTAATCGGTTCCCCATTTGATAGCTTGAAGCGCGTGATCATACTCGCCGGCGTCGGCGATTTGGTCGCCGTATTCAATCAAACTCCATGAAAGCATTGTGATCGTGAAAGCCAATGGCAAACCAAACTTCACATTGTCGCCTGCGTCGTAGTATCCTCCAACCAAATCCACCTAAATCAAATTAATCAATTTCGAAAATCAAAACTAATTATTAAATTTGACGAACTTGTAAATGTATGATTAAGAAATCCGGAGAGAAGAACTTACGCCTTGATCGAGGCCGTCGGTGAGTCCAGAATGGTGGCGCCAGGTGACTCTTTGGTTATACGGTAATCGGCCGGATCGTTGAGATTCAAAGTAGAGAAGGCTTTTCGAAAGAGCTTCCGTGTAGTTGAAAGATTGTGAAGCTGAAGATAAAACTGCCATGGAAATTGAGAAGAGAAGATAAAAGTAGGGATTTAAAGGTTTATTGTGCTTCTTCTTCATGTTCTCCATTTCTGTTTGGCATTTCTTCTTTCTTTAAATTTTGCATTTTCCCTCTCTATATATACACTTCAGCCAAGGAGGGCAATCTGGTCCTTAGCATTGGAGGTTATAATTCGGTGCGATTGTAATACATTGAGCTTGTTGTTGTGCTTTACTTTGATTGGTTGTTGGCTATCGTTGAATGGAGGGGTTGATATTATGAATTTTTATTTCTGGTAAGTGTATTTGGTTGAATCATTATTTGTAGCAAAAACTATTATCCAACCAGATCCCCTACCAAAATTATGTAATGTGTTTCTGTTTCATAATTAATACTTATCACAGCTTTTGACCTTGTTTTTCTCATTCAAAATTGCAGCAATAGTTCTTTTGGAATATGATGGAATTCCATTCCGTCGCAATGTAGTAGAATTAGCACATCGCTAATTATGAAAAGACATTATTTTATGCTAAACATAAATATTAAGTTTGCGACACTTTCAAAGGCCACTTCTATATTTCCTAAATAAAAAACATTGTTATGTATTGATGAAGCCGGTAGAAAAGTAGTGTTTTGAAAATCGGTTTAGGTGGTATTTTTGACAAAGACAGCCGCGATTTTTCCTAGTCATGCATTCCTAGACGGATTGACCGACTAGGCGAGCAAGACGGCTTTAGGCAATGTTATTTCGGTAATAACAAATAATTTTTTTTAAAATCGGTGTATAGGTGATATTTTTTTAAAAATATATTTATAAAAATATTTTTACTCTTTCTTGTATTGAAATAGTATAAACAATTACAATTTAAAATTTTTTTAGATAATTAATATTAAATATTTATTAATCAACACTTGTCACTATATATGCGTAAATCCGCCTATACGCTGCCCAGCTCTCACCTAGTGCCTAGTACTTTTCAAATCATAGGTAGAAATAAATACCTCACTATCAACAAATTTAACAAAAAATGTCTCATATTTCTGAAATTAATTGCAACTTAATAAATTACATATCTTCGCCCTTTTACTATTATAATTTCAATGATTTTTGTCAGATTTTTTTTTAAGATTTGGGAAGAACACATCGTAGTCGTTTGGTTAATTGTAATAAATATTTAGCACTTTGCCACTAAAGAAGATGATTTTGCGAGGCTAGTGATTGAAAAGCTTTTTGTGTTTTCAATTTACCAAAATGTCTAAATTTGAACTTTTAGATATTCCATTTTTTGAAAATTACCGGTAAATTTTCTGTTTCCCTTTACAAACAATTTAAATAGGAATTGGCATCGATCACCTGCAACACAAATCCGAGGTCATAGAGTACTCATACAATCAAACTCTTATTACCTTATCCAAATAGCGCAAAAAAGCTAATTCATGCGAAAATGAAATAAACGGGACCAAAGACTATATGCTCTTACTTTGGTGATTTGTTCAGTTCGTTGGGGATTGTTGTGTTAGGTACCGAATAATTAATTCGGTAGCCGGGTGATATGTGTTAACTAAAATAAATTCGCAACAACAATAGTAAAACAAGTAAAGCAATAAAGAGACATAGAAAATTAAGTGGAGACACATTGCTGAGTTGCCACAGGAACAGCAACACTGAGTTGCATAGTTTGAAAAAAAACTTAAAAAATGTCAATTAATGGTTGCCCATTAATCAACTAAAAAAATAAATGGTATGGACCCATCAATTTTCCCCCTCCAGAGCATGGGGTTTTCAAGCCAGCTCCTAATTGGAGCTTATGCTGATCATCTCATTGCATAACTCAAACTTCTCTCGAGGAATCACTTTGGTCAGCATATCTGGAGGGTTTTTTTCTGTTGGAATTTTCTCTAGACGAAAAATTTCATTTTCCAATTGCTCTCGTATCCAGTGATATTGGATATCAATGTGCTTTGTTCGAGAGTGATACATAGTATTCTTGCTTAAATCTATTGCACATTGACTATCGCAATATACTATGCAGTTAGTTTGCTTTTGACCCAACTCCTCAAAGAATCTCTTCAACCAAATCATCTCTTATCCTGCTTCAGTAGCTGAGATGTACTCTGCTTCGGTCGTAGAAAGCGCAACACATTTTTGTAATTTAGATTACCAAGAAATTGCTCCCCTGGCAAATGTAAACACGTATCCCGAAGTTGAATTTCTATGATCGAGATCTCCCACCATGTCAGCATCAACATAGCCTTCTAGGATTGGTTTGGATCCTCCATAACACAAGCACTTCTTCAAGCTTCCCTTCAAATATCTCAAAATCCACTTCACTACTTCCCAGTGTTGTCTTCCCGGATTATCTAGGAATCTGCTTACAAGTCCAACAGCATGTGCAATGTCTGGCCTTGTGCAAACCATTGCATACATTAGACTCCCCACAGCAGAGGAATGTGGAATCTTTCTCATGTCTTCCTTCTCTTCTTTAGTTGATGGACAAGATTCTTTACTCATCTTCAGATGACCGGTAAGAGGAACGCTAACTGGTTTAGCATTCAACATGTTGAAGCGTTGTAGCACACGCTCAACATATTTTTCTTGTGATAGCCATAACCTTTTGTTTCTTCTATCACG
>CATIWQ010272119.1:0-13708 GCA_949673415.1 Euphorbia schlechtendalii | reverse complement strand
ATTTTGAACCGAGTCTGTTAGATTAGTTTAGTGAATCGTAACGTCTTAGTTGAACTTGCATGTTTTCTCTGCTATCCTTACTTCATAGGAAAAATCTATATATTTAGATTCTCTAATCTTTCATATCTATATTTACTCATTTTTCATTCTAACCCTCCTATCCAAAACTTTATATTATTTTATTTTCTTTTTCCATAATTGATCATTAGACTTGGTTCCTTCCCTGTGGGTTCGATATCTTTTAAAGCTATATCGCAACTATATACTTGCAGTTATCATCATTTTTCTATTTGATAAGAGGTACTGACAACACCTATACTTTACGTGAACAAGTTTTTGGCACCATTAATATATAGCCAAATCTTGCGAACAAATTATTAAACTTATTAGTAGAAAAGTGGTGAACAAGTTTTTGGCGCTGTTGCCGGGGAAGGCAATAGCATTCTAAAGATCAAATAGCCAGGGAAGGCAAGTGCTTTTTAAAGATCAAATTGCCGGAGAATGGGCAATTATATTTAACACCTTTGTTTTTTTAGGTACTAAGTCTAAAAATTGAAGAAATAGAAGAATTGAAGAAGATTGCGACCATGACTATAGATCGTGCTCGTGAAGATATACAACAAAACCTTTTGTTCCTGTTTTTATGGAAATCACGATTGCGACAGGCCTTCGCGATTGCAACATGGGCCCTGGATTCTCCTTCACAACAAACGGGTTTTCTCTTTTCTTTACTTATCTTTTTCATATTTTTTTAGACTAGGTAGTTGCTTGTTTAGTTTTTCATTTTTTAATAAAATCTCTCACAATGAGGACATTGTGTTCTTTAGTGTGGGGGGACATTTGTAAGAGTCTCGTAAAACCCAAAAAAATGGAATAAAATAATAAAATCAAAGAATTTGAAATTTTTTTTGATATTTTTGTTAATTATACATTATCATTTCTAATACTTTACTAACATTTATCCATGGTTATTGTGAGTGTTAGGTATTACAAGTTTGATGTTAGTGCACAACATTTATCAATTTAGCAAGGATGAATGGTGAGTAACATTCGAAAGCAACATTCCAAGTAAGTTTCGATATATATTTCGGTGCAACATGAATTAGTATAAGTTATATAGTTTTAGTTTAATGCTTCTAATAAGTTTAAGTGGAGTAATATCTAATGGTATTCTTACTATAAGTTTTATATGCAAATCTCGAATAAGTCCTATAAGTATTGAGTGTGTTTAAAGTGTTAGGAAACTGTGAGAACGGGATTTTGTACCAGCTCGCGCGTTCAATGATGATGGCTTTTCAGGATATTTATCCTCGAATCACATGATTTTCGACCATCCGACGATCTTCAAATGGGAGTCTTCCTCTTCTCTGAATTTAAAAGAACTTTAATTCAGAAATTAATTAAAAAATATAAAAATACACAAAAAAATTCGAAAAAGTGACCGAAAACCATATCAGAGCATGCCTCGCCGATTTTTGGCGAGGCCCGGCTGGCCAGAAGGCCTGGCAAACCTCGCCAGACTCTTGCGAGGCTCGCCAAGGACTTGGCGAACCTCGCCATGGTCTTGGCGAGGCTAACCAAGGACCTGGCAAACCTTTCCATGGCCCTGGGGAACCTCGCCAGACCCCGGTGAGGCTCGCCAGACCTTCTGGCGAGGCTTGCCTCACCAACTTGTTTGGCTAGCTAACCAAACTTTTTGGGGCCTCCGCCAAACTTTTTTTTGCCTTTTTTGTATTTTCTAGGATTTTTCTATAAATAGTCAGACATTTTGGGATTGAAAGGGGCTCGAAAATTCAGAGAGAAAATTCTCTTCTTCAGATGAAAAAAACACAGACAAATATTACAAATATTTTCTTTTCTTCTAATATTTTCTTGGATCCAAAAAACTTTTGGATCCCAAATCTCTTCATCTTTTAATCAAATTTCTTCATATATTTCTTCTTAAATCCTCATATATTCTGGGGTCTAAAATAAATTTAGAGCCCGAGTCTGATTATCTTTTTGGATAAATAAACACTTGTTTTTCTACATTAAACTACAATTAAATCAAAACGAACGAGGAACACTCTCGGGGATAGAACGGATACGCTGAAGTGGATTCATACCGTAAGGGTAACCCTCTGAGTTCCTAGAACTGCGAATTCCGTGCTCATCGTCTGCTTCATCTTTTCCTGATTTTATTTTTAGACCTAGGAATATTTTTTATTTCTTTTTATGTAAATAATGTTCTAATTCTCTTCTTCATCTTTATTTCTTTTCTTTATTTTTTTTAGAATACCCCAACGAAGGGAATTAAAATTATTCCTGGATAACAGACCTCACCTTTTGCCATGCAGTCATTTTCACTAATAAAATTGACCAACATACGTGTAAATAAAAATGAACTATTTTTATTTAAAATAATAACTTTAAACCGTCGATGTTTCAATTAGGCCACATGGGCCTCGCTAAAATCAAATCGAACATATATGATATCCCCTGTGCTAACCTTTGTGGATGCGGATTAGATGTATGTTTAGGATTTTAATTTTCCTTCGGGTATCACAATTTACTTTTTTGGGAAATGTAATTAATAGGTTAGCGGGCGGTTGCATCCCCCGATTTTTTGGAAGTCTTGTAATTTTTATTTTCCGCATTTACTTTCCGCATTTATTCACTACTTTGTGGATAATTTATTACTTCGCATTGTGGATGATTTATTATTTTCCAATACGTGAATCATGGATATAAAGTCTAAAAACGACCTAAGTGCGAATATGCATAACTAAGAAAATACGATTTTCTATAGATGTAATATAATGTGATCACATAAGAAATAAGTAACTTATCTCGGACCCGAATCTCTGTGTCTTGGTGGGCTGTCCCCCGGATGTTAAGCCTCACAAGACTCTAATTCCTTGAAAGAGCTAATCTAGGTGGCGACTCCACACTAAGAGACAGTGGATTTGGGTTCGAACCAATCTAAAACGTTTTTTGCTTTCTCTTTCAACCTTTTTCCTAGTTCCCCTGACCCAATGCACCTTTTTTTCAAACACCCCGGTGGACTGCGCCTATGAAATCACGCGCTCTCAGCCCACAACTCCGTGTCCCCCGCTCACAGAAACCATAGCCATAATACTTTGAAATTGATCAATAAAGGATGAGGGTATTAAGAGTGAAAAATCAAAAGAAAGAGAGGATAACCAATGAGTTATGCAAAAGGTGAGGAATGGTACTGAGTAGAAACTGCAAAATAAAAAGAAAAGAAAGCATATCACAAAAAATGGGTGCAAAGTACAAAGTACTTCAAAAACATATGCTTCAAAGAAAAAAATGAGAGAGTGGTATGGAGCATAAAATTCAAAAACTGAAAAAAGGGGAGAGTGCTATGGAGCATAAAATGCAACCATTGAGAGTGTTTTAGCATCCTAGGTTACCTAAAAATGCCTTGAGAGAAATTAATCAAAGAGTGCTTTATATGTCCTTTATACTTTATACTATACTTAAGAGAAGGTAATATTCGAGTATGCATATAACGCTTATATGAAGATGCGATGTGGTTGACTCTCAATTAAGAGCAAAGGTATGTAACTAAACTATATAAATTGCACATTACTAATTTGTGGGAAATTTCAAACTTCTACTTGAAATCTTTTGCAACGTGGAATGTGGTACTCACTGCAATAGTCTTTCGCCAAATGAGGTACTAACTTGTTTACCAATTTATACACTTCTGTTGAAATTACCTTGAGGACAAGGAAAAAGTTAAGTGTGGGGGTATGATAAGTGTATAATTACACTTATTATCATAATAATTTTATACACTAAACATTATAGTTTAAGTCATTTTTATACTTCATATAAATGATTTCAATGGTATGTAGTTATTTTTTATGCAAATGCAGATACTAGGTAAATCTTGGAAGTAAAATGATCTAAAGTGGAATTCTATGAAAAAAGAGTGAAAAAGGTACAAAAAGATGCGTGGAACTTAAAGATTTTGCTTAGGATCGAAGCTGTCAAAGATCTATGAAGTTATAAGGAGAATTCAGAAGAAAAATGCAATTCACGGTTGCGACTTGTTCTTCTTCAAAATAGAAATCTGCCAATCAAAGATTCACGGTCGTGACTTGTATATCGCGATCGCGAGTTGGACGGTTTTCTGGTTTAATCTTCTTAACTACCAACTGCTAGATAAGGATAATAAAAAACTGCCATCAACTACCAATGAATAGACACCTATCAGAAATCAACCAATCATGAAAAGATGCCCATCTATTATGGATTAGATTGAAGCTTCTCAACCTATCACAATGAAGTGATGCAATCATTCACCAATGGACACAACTCTTCTGTGGATAGATGCAACCCTTCGAACTCTATAAATAGGGCTCCAAACCTTACAATTTCGTGCAGTCAAGCAGAGGGAAAAAATTAGAATGCATGAGAGAGATATAGTGTGTGTATAGATAGAGAATTCGCCACGTTCATAAGTGTTAGAGAGAAAATGTTTAAGTGATTCGAATCCTTGTTTTGATCACTAGATTTCTCTATATTCTCGAGTGATTGTTGTATAAGTGTACTTGCAAATCATTTATCAATAAAATTTTTCATTCTTCAATATTCGTTTGTTCGATATTAGCAAAGAATAGCATCCTAGCGGAGGTTCTGTACGGGCCGAGACCGAATTCAAAGTAGACACAGGAATTGTGGGAATTGACTACTCCCATTAAAGAGTGGATACAGTTTGATCAACTTTAGCTTTCACTTACATACCTTACAACTTTGCTTTACTTTCTACTTATACTTTCTATTTCAAAGTTTATGATATGTCTATGTGCATAATGCGTATTTCATGTTAAGTCTTTTATATAAATCAAGTTATATGCTTTGGAGTTAATTTTAAGAGTAGTTTTGGGGTTAACAATATCATGTATAATGACTGGATCTGTGATATAACGCTATTTGGATTGGTAACTTGCTACATGTGGCTATGTGAGAGCTACCCGTACTAAGCATAGTATTGACGTTGTCCAGGTTAATATAATTGTCTTAATTCGTTTGCGCTAGGTTTAGAAAAGTTATTTCATGTGTTTCTCTACAGCGAATAATTGAACATCTGGGTATTTTGAACCGAGTCTGTAAGATTAGTTTAGTGAATCGTAACATCTTTGTTGAACTTGCATGTTTTCTCTGCTATCCTTATTTGGTAGGAAAAATCTATATATTTAGATTCTCTAATCTTTCATATCTATATTTATTCATTCTTCATTCTGACCCTCCTATCCAAAACTTTATATTATTTTATTTTCTTTTTCCCTAATTGATCTTTGGACTTGGTTCCTTCCCTGTGGGTTCGATATATTTTCAAACTACATCACAACTGTATACTTGCAGTTATCATCATTTTTCTATTTGATAAGAGGTATTGACAACACCTATGCTTTACGTGAACAAGTTTTTGGCACCATTAATATATAGCCAAATCTTGCAAACAAATTATTAAACTTATCAGTAGAAAAGTTGCGAACAGGGGTTATGAGGTGACCCTTCACGAATCCGGGCGTGTGGTACATCTGATCTTACAAATCAGCCTAGTTCGCTCGAACCTGCTTGCCCGCAACAGCCTATTTTGAGAAAATAATGAGTACACGACAAGCATAACCAAGGATTAAAGAATCAGATTCAAAGGCGAGTTAAACTCTAGAGGAGCTCGCGTCACCACCGCTATAGCCCCCGCTACCAGCCCCACCACCATGGCCCATACCACCATCATGACCACCATCGAGACCATCACCTTTACCGCCTAAACTGAAGTCGCCTTCCACATCCTCATCATTTGATGGGTCCTAGGATGCCATCTCTATCACCTTTCGACGATGTTAGTCCTCAATGTCTCGTCAGGTAAATTACGGGGGCAAAGAGTAGGAGTAGATACATATGCATGCGGTAGGCCACGTCGATCAAGAGAGCCGTGGCGCCAATCCCATCTAGGAAGGTGGCCTGATCTTCCACCAAAGTGATCTTCAAGTTGGGCCAAAACACCCCGATAGGAGGATGAGAAGGAACTGGCCACTGATCTATCGTCATGGTCCGCCAGCCCTGAATCCTTTCCCCAAAACATCACTCAAGGGAAAGGGGGCATTCCGCACAAGTCGACGATCATCCACGACCATTTGCATATCCACCACCACCTCTCGATTCCCCATGGTGTTCCAGGGATTGGAAGTAAGGTGCGATGTGAGAAGATACATTTTACCTCAAGATTAGAAACAGATCACAAAGTAAAGAAATAATAAAGTCACTTAGTGGAAAAGGATGGATACCTGCTCAATCGCTAGATGGTGGAGGCACTTTCGGTACGTGGTCTGCCACTTGCAGAGACTGCCAATATTTTGGCACCAGATGGTCAAGAAATGCTCCCTAGGAACAGGGTCGGTCTTGAAGATCAGAGGGGGGAGGATGTGGTGCTCAAAAGCCCAGACTTGTAAAAAGAGGAAAAAATCAAATAGAGTAGTAAAAATCACAAATAAGTGAAGGAGGAAGGTATAAACCAGTTACGTGGAGCAGAACGTAACTCAGCTTGAGGGCCTTGTCATGTGCCCTCACCGCGTAATCAAGGCCATAGTACAACAAGCCTAGAATAGCCCAAGGCCAGTTCTGCACCGGGATCACTATGATATCCTCAACGACTAAGATCAACCAATAGTTGATCTTGTTAGAAGTAACCGAGAAGAACAAGACATGAGCAGTGAGATCACAAAATAACGAACCCACTGAGCCTACTGATTCACCACATCCATCGTATACCAGTGGATGTAAAGCTCTTTTTAAGAGAGCTTGCATGCCCGGGGCGTCATGCCAAAAAGCTCTGTTACTCAAGTGATGACCCGGTAGGAAGTGGAGGACCGGTCCATGAAAACATCAAAATGGATGGCCCCCTCATGCCAAGCTAACCTAGTCATGGCCACCACATATTACGACGTAATGGTTAGCTCCCCTACTTGTAGGTGGAAGGTATGGGTCATCTCGGACCATTGCTCTGTGCCACCTCACTAAAGCCAGTAGCATCACAAGCAGCTCAAAGCTCAAGGTCCTCAGTCATGTTATTCCACCATCCCTCGATGACCCCTATACCGACGAAGTTGGTATAGGTCAGTGCTGCAAAAACAAGGACAAGAGTTAGCCGTGAAATCAATGAGTATCCTCACTGCAGAAATACCTAAATCCGTATCCTTTTACATCAATATTGCATTTATTTTTTACCAAAAGGTTACCTAACATATGTTTAAAAACCTCGGGTATCATTAAAATATGCATTTAGCCCGAAGAAAAAAAATGAGAAAGTAGTTTTCATCGAAGCAGAACTGTTTCTGCTTCTATCATAGCCCTGTCGTTAACAGCATTGGTAATGCTGTTAACGGCATGGGCAATGTCGTTAACGACATTGCAGTTACAGAAGGCAAAAAGCAGTTCTACTCGATTCCAACTCTAAAAATTTCCATACATTTGAGGTTCCAAATCATCATAAACCAAGCCTAAATGTGCATCAATTTTGCATAAATCATACATTTTCATGAGAAATAGGAAAAATTGGAAAAAACACGAGTTTGAGGGAGTTTTTGGGTTACCTGGACCACCGAGGCGTACTCCCCGAGCCTTGGGCATAAAGTGTTGACGGGGGAATTGAGCGAAAATCCAAAGAAATCATCTCCCCCCTCGAAACAATATGCCTCTTCCACGGAGCACAATTTGAAGCCTTGGATTTGGAGGTGAGAACGAAGAGACAAAGAGGAAAAGACCTTCAGGTTGCGAGACTTGATCCTGCAAAGCATTTTTGCTGAAGAATGGGGGAAGAAATTTGGAGAATTTGGGTACTGGAGGCTTTCTTTTGCGTAATGGAAAAATGGGGGGAAATTTAGGTTTTATTTTTTTAACCTGGTAATGCGATGTTGTTAATGACATTGACAATGTCCTTAACGACATCACCCCATGTAGTTAAAGATATGGGCTTTCATCCCAGCCCATTTTGCATTGGTTTTAGCCCAAACTCATTTTAATTCATCCTAATTCATTTATAATAAATCACAACCTAATAAAAAGGCTCCAAGGACATTTGATTGACTTGCAGGGCCTCATGGAATATTTTCAAACTCGATCACGCAACCCGAGGAAAATAATACACCTTCATGTTTAATTCTTGATTGAAGGGGCAAAAATTTTTACTTTCAGCAATCTCAATCAAGGAATTAAAACATGCATTCATGACTTTCATTTCCTCACAAATCTTATCAACTTTCTGACTTTCTACAGTTAACGGACTTTCAACAATCCTAGCTTTTCCTGGATTTCTACAATCGATGGACTTTCTACAGTTCGAACCTTTTCTGACTTTCTACAGTCGATGGACTTTTTACCATCTGCATTCTTTACCGATTTTTCATAGTCGACAGACTTTCCACAGTCTGAACCTTTTCCAACTTTTTATAGTTGATGGACTTTCTACAGTTCGAACCTTTACCGGCTTTTAACAATCAACGGGGCTTACTATAATCCGAACCAGCCAATTCTCGACAACGCGTGTCGGGATGAAAGCTTCCAGTCATCATGAAGTTTCCACCGAGTAGTGCCAATGGTGACTGGTCAGGTATAATCTCTAAACCCCACTGCTCTTTCAATCATGGGACCATACTAATCTCACATCAACAGTGATCTCACGAGGGGCAGCTTGTGAACGTGGGATTTTGCTCTTGACTCATGAGTTCGATGATGAAGCTGTAATTTTTTCCCTTATTAGCTTTCCACATTTTGTAGGGTCCTAAAAATCTCTATAGAAAATCTACTTTGTTTCTTTGGGACATAACCCTTCCTTAAAATTCATTTTTAACTCAAAAAAGGCCCAGCCTGAAGTTCCATGTCATTAACGACATGGCTGATATCGTTAACGACATGGCTAATGTTGTTAATGATATCACAGTAGCATCAAAATCAAAATTGCACTTTCTTCAAATTTCAATCCAAAAGCTCACTCCCCCCACACGCTTGGACATTTTTCTCTGAAGAACAATCTTAGACATCTTACCTAGGATCTCTCACACACTCTTCACATTGGATCAAGAGATTAAAGTTAAAAAAGTAAAAGGAAAAAGCATGGCCTATCCTAAAAGGAGTTGACTTTGGATTGAATGGAGCTCTTTAAGAAGAGAGCTAAATGTCTCGGAGAGGGGAACTCATTTTCGTGTAAGAAAGCAAGAGAAAGAGTTCAAAGTTTTAAATTTGTGTTTAAGGTGTTCTTGAGTGTTTTTGAGTTTTCTTGGACATTTTGGAAACTAAGATAAGGTTTCAAGCTTACAGTCACTTAACTTTCTAGGATTAGAGAGTGTAAGTTCATGGAAACGGTATGAACTTGGAACATTTGGGATTGTTTAAAAAAGCTTGAGGTTTGCTTCTTCACTTAGGTAAATTTGAGTTGTGTAGGATGTTCACCACTTTTTTACTAATAATATAAAAGTTCTAAATATGAACAGGTGTTGTCAGTATCGCTTATCAAATAGAAAAATGATGATAACTACAAGTATACAATTGCTATGTACTTTTAAAAGATATTGATCCCACAGGGAAGGAATTCGATTCTAAATATCAAATAGAGTTACGGGATGAAAGAAATTATAATGATTTGAAGGTTTTGAATGGTAAACTGATGAATAGACAGATGCATGAATATATTAGAGAAGATGTGAAGTATATAGATATTACCTAAGAACAAGTATAGTAGAGTAAAATATACAAAATAATCAAAGTTGTTTTAAACACTAGATAACTTCAACAAACTCGGTTCTAGATACCCAAATATCCTATAATTCACTGCAAAGCAACACATGAAATGACTTTTCTAAATCTAGGGTAAACGAATTATGACACTTATAAAAACGTGGACAACAATAATACTATGCTTAGTACGAGTCGCTCTCACATAGCCATATTTAGCAAGTTCCCACTCCAAAAATGTTGGCTCACCAAACAGCATTATAATCACAGATCCAATGATTATACACAATCTTGTTAACCCCGAAATCACTGTTAAAGTCAACTTAAAAGCATATAACTTGATTAATATAAATGATGCAAGATGAAATACTCTTTATGACACGTAGACATATCATAAACTTCGAATTAGAAATTATAAGCAGAAAACAAAGTATAGTTGTAAGGTATGTAAGTGAAAGCTAAAGTTGATCAAATCGTATCCACTCTTTAATGGGAGTCATCAATTCCCGCAATTCCTGCGTCTACTTTGAATTCGGTCTCGATCTGTATAGAACCTCCACTAGGATGCTAGTCTTTGTGAATATTGAATAAATGAATGTTGAAGAACAGAAACTTTTATTGATAAGTTCTTTGCAATTACACTCATACAACAATCACTCGAATTCGTTGAGAAATCTAGTGATTGAAACAAGAATCAAATCACTTATACATTTTTCTCTCTAGCACTTTGAACTAGCAAAATCTACAACTTTCACTCTCTATCTATGTCATACACGTTACATCATTTATAGATACTACCATTACCACGAAAATGGTTAGATTTAACCCTATTTATAGAGTGCGAAGTCTTGTGTTTATCCAAACGAAGAGTCATGTCCATTGGTCAAGGGTTTAATCATCTTCAATGTGATTGGAAGCAAGAATTCATCCTTATCATTAATGGATAAGCTCCTTTTCATGGCTTCATTTTCCCCAAAAGGTGTCTTTTCATTTGACAGTTGGTGGCGGTTGATCGTTCTTATCTGGTGGTTGGAAGTTGAGAAGATTTATGCAAAACCGTCAAAAGTTACGAGCATGACATACATGTCGCAATCGTGAACATTGGTTAGTAACTTTTTGTTTGTGAGAAATGACAAGTCGTGACCTTGAGTAGGTATCACGATCGTGACATTGTCATGACTTATGCTTTTCTTCATGATTCTTCTTTGCAACTTTACTGATCTTTGACAACTTCGATCCTAATCCAATTCCTTGCATTCCATGCATCCTTTTGCACCTTTTTCACTCTTTTTGCATAGAATTCCATCTTTGATCATTTCACTCCCAAGATTCACCTAGTTTCTGCACTTGCATAAAAAACAACTACATACCATGTGAAATCTTTTATATGAAGTATAAAATAACTTTAAACCACATCATTTTATGATTGAAAATATCAAGATAATAAGTGTAATTATACACTTATCACACTCCCACACTTAACTTTTGACTTATCCTCAAGGTAAATACAATAGAAGTGTATAAAATAGTAATTCAAGTTCGTACCTCATTTGGTGAAAGACGATTGCAGTGAGTACCACATTCCCATTTTGCATAAAGTTCAAGTAAAAGTTCAAAATTTCCCACAAATTAGTAATGTGCAATTTATATAGTAGTTTCATACCTTTGCTCTTAATGGAGGTCCAACCGAATTGCATCATCATATAAGTGTTATATGCTTGCTCGAATATTTCCTTCTCTTAAGTATAGTATAAAGTATAAAGGACAAAGGGAGCACACTTTTAAAAGATTGATCTCAAGGCATTTTTAGGTAACCTAAGATGTTAAACACTCTTAGTAGTTGCATTTTATGCTCCATACCACTCTCCCCTTTTTTAGTGGTTTCATTTTATGCTCCATACCACTTTCTCTCATTTTTTTCTTTTCAAGCATATGTTTTTAAGTACAGATTTGTATTATGCACCCATTTTTCGTGCTATGCTACTTTTCTTTTTTTTCACTCATCGAATGGTTGTAGTTTCTGCTCCGTACCATTCCTCACCTTTTTCATAACTCATTGGTTATCCTCTCTTTCTTTTGATTTTTCTCTCTTAATACCCTCATCCTTTATTGATCACTTTCAAAGTATTATGGCTATAGTTTCCCAACACTTTAAAGACACTCAATACTTATAGGACGTATTCGAGAATAGCATATAAAACTCATAGTAAGAACACTACTAGATATTACTCCACTACTAGCTTGTCAGTAGCATTAAACTAAAACTATACAACTTATACTAATTCATGTTACATTGAAATATATATCGAAACTTACTTGGAATGTTTCTTTGAATGTTACTCATAACTCATCCTTGCCAAATGCTAAATGTTGTGCTAAAAGCGCTCACACTCTAAACGTGTGCTCAAACTCGAAATAACTTGTTCGAAATATGCGCTAACATCAAACTTGTATTATTTAACACTCACAATAACCTTGGAACATATGTTAGTATAGTATAGGTATGAATAAGGTATAAACACAAAATCAAGAAAAAATTTTCATTCTTTAATTTTTTTAGTTTATTTGATTTTTTTGGATTTTTGGTTTTTTTTACAAATGTCCCCCTACACTAAAGAACACAATGTCCTCATTGTGAGAGACTTAACTAGAAAATAAAAATCGAAACTAAACACACAAAGATAAACATGAAAAGAAAAGAAATTTGAACCCGGTTATTTTCTTTCCTACGAATTTGAATCTGGAGGACTTGGTGAGATATCCAAATTCTGCTTCCTGAAGTACGAACTCAACTGGCGGTTCAAAGAAATATTGGATTTTTTGAGTTGAGGAACATCTTGTTGTATGGAATTTATATCAAGGCATGCTTGATCAACATCTTTCACGAATTTCCCTCTCCAAGTATCTTCATTAAAATGTTTACTCCCAGAGGCTTGTCTCGCTTCACTACTTCTGATTTTAACTTCTTCAATGCCATCGTCGGATTGGTTCTCCCGAGAAGTAGAACCTTCTATCGGTCTTAACTTCCCAACCCTTACTCCATATGGGAAAAATGTAAATTTCCCTTACTCTACTAATCCCGCTCTCTTCATGTAAACTCCTCCCATGAAGTTGAACTTCTCTCTAAGACTGTATTGGTATGTCATTTGGTTGTTTACTCCCAAAATAATTCTGAAAATTGTATTTGCACCTCTAACTCTAGCCTTTTTATGTGTAGTAAGACTAGTGATGGATTCCATCATGTACATCGAAAACTTGGCCTTAATTGCAAAACTGCGCACTCTAATACAACCAAATCTTTCATCGACACTTTGGTAGTCTCTTATCGGAAGAAAAGGCTGTTACTCCGAATATTCTTGTTGGATGAGTTTTTGACATCATATCAATCTGATCCCGTTAACTCAGTCCATAATCATCTTCCTTTTCGATCTCTTCATAGGTTTCTCCAAAACCAAACCACTTAATTAAATCCATTAAATTGAACTTAAACTCATTCCCTTCATTCCTAAATTTCCTTTTGAGAAAATTCCCATCCTTCGTAACGGTACCAAAAATTCGAGGACCCATACCTCGTTAAACAGGAAATGCATGTTCACAAAACTTTACAATCCAAATAGCGAAAAATACTCCTCTACTTCCGCATGAATTCTAGCATCAAATGCAAAAGTAGGATCATAGAAGAGTGTACCTTGGAATTCAAAGTTCTTCATCCTCATGTATCTCTCAACTTCCTCTTCACCATATATCAGAAAAGGGCATCCATACTTGATTTGTTGGTTGACCAATTTGTTCTTTCCCTTGGTTGCAGTTGATTTCTTTGGAGCCATTGAAATTTAATTCAAGAATTTTGAAAGAAAGGTTTTTGTTTTGATTTTGGGAAAAACAGAGAAAATTTGCTTTGCAAGAGATTGTAGTTGTGTAAAAGAGTGATTGATTTATGAAAATTAATTAGGAAAATATA
>CATIWQ010272003.1:0-13841 GCA_949673415.1 Euphorbia schlechtendalii | reverse complement strand
ATACATACATATATGTATATGTATGTATATGTATGTATATGTATGTACATATATGTATATGTATGTGTCTGTGTGTGTGTGTATATATATATATATGCGCATTGTTTAGATAAAGTCTGTGATTACTTCATAGCGTAAAAGTGCATGGACATAGTGGTAACTATGTGGTGTGAGAACTCCACATACGCGGTATTATGAATAGTCTAAATATCTATAGTCATAGTTTCATTGAGATTGGACATCAATGGAATGGATAGACTAGCATGTATAGGTTTACTCCATGGATTAGATCCAAGCAATCGATCTCACGAGCTGAAGGTGGTACCTTGAGTTAACACATGGATGTATTCGGGTAATACATTAGAGACCGCTATAAGACAGGCACCTGGAAATAACTATATCCATGTGTTGATGTCATGTCTTATTGTAGTAGCAGTACAAGTATCCTCAGACCTGAGATACTAGTTACCTTATAAAGGAGTTGCTATACTTTAGGTCATACTTATTCACACCCTGACGATCTGGATAACACGGATGATTACGCGTATAGTGATCATCACATGTTAGTAAGCCAAGTAGTCAAGATGGGATCCATCGCTCATGATATTAGTGATATAATGGGAGATGTACCTTAGGGCCCCTTGTTGAAGTGACACACTCATAAACCTCTAATCAGAGTATAAGATTGATAGAACGGGTTTCTAGTCAATCTTGATACATGATGACCGAGTGGTGTTCTTCGTGAACAAGTCTAATTCCAAGATAGCTACGGCTATTACATGAGCTAACACTTAATCCGAGCTCTATAAACTGGATGGTACTTAACCTGATGAAAGGAGTGTATTGTAGTAGTTACTACTGTAGAACTGGATCAAGTCACAAGAACTTAACATTCCAAGTATTGGGGGATCATATGCCTTTGCTAGAAAGCCCATTTGATCGTCTAGAACTATCGGGTTTCATATCGGACTGGAACACTGAGCCTAAAGGCTCCAGGATGGGAAGCCAAGTTTAGGTTAACCTCTCGTGGCTCAATACTTTGGAAACCAATGAGGTTACACACTTTAGGTCTTTATCGTACTAAGTAAAGAACCTATAGACTGGGTCTATGCAGAAAATATAAGTTGTAGATTTCGTTAAAAGAATTATTAATTGGTTGGACCAAATTAATAATTAAAGAAAATAAAGAGGAAATAGGAAAAATTACAGAGAGCGGAGCAAGGGAATTTTTCCCGTTGCGAGTGGGCCCCAAACGAAAACGGGTTGTTCTAAGTGGGGCCTGCATGGTTACCCCGCGAGCTGTAAAGCTTGTGAGCCGTTAACGCTCGGGCTTGCAATGCAAGTTCAGTAAGCTATAAGCCCATCTTGTAGCGGCAAGGTAAGGTTGCAAGGGCTTGCCTTGGGCAACCCTAGCGGGTTAACCCGCGGGTCACCATGACCCACGTGGCTAACCTGATGAGGGATGGGAAATTTCCACCCCACCTAGTAATTGAGGGGGAGTCTAACACTCTCCCTTTTCCCAATATATAGGCCTCCGGCTCCTCTTTATTTAACACATAGAATTCTCTTCAGCTCAGTTTTTTCTCTCTGAGTTCGACATCTATCTCTTCATTTGTTGTGCGATATACTCCACTAGTTTCTCCCAATAATCGAAGAATTATTTTGAAGGCTCTATCTAAAGTGATCCTTCTTAGTTTATTTTCAGGTTGGTTTTCGAGAGGTCTAGCAGCTGCTGTTTAGTAACAAGTTTTTCGTCAATGAGGTTTTGGTCCGTGAAGATCCATGTGGATCAATCATAGAGTCTTTCCTATTTAGGAAGCTCGTGCTAACGAAATTCTGTCGATTTTCTCTAAGGGAACATCGTCACCAAAAGAGAGAAAGCACGCATCAACTTGTAATGCTCTAAACTTAGATGCTACGTTTCTTTTATAAGCTTTATAAACATGAAAGCATCTATGGAATGTTTTAACCTAGATTATATCAATCATGGCATGATTAGGAGATCCTTAGGTCAATTTTAAGTTTTGAAATTCATCCTTGCAACATTTTCATGTTCAATTACTATCTTGATTAACCATCAATGGTATCAGTGTCTACCTTATGCTATGCATGATTGATAATAATGTGTTAAAATGCTATTTTCTATGAATTGATTAAAGTATGCTATGCATGACTTAGGGTTCAATTCCTATTATAAAAAATGATGTGATAACTATATTAAGGTTTTACTCAAACTTAGTCTAGGTAATTATTATATAAATTAGCAATATTTTACCACACATGTAAATGCTTTAATTAAGGGTCGTCCCGTACTTCACTTAATTAAAGAATGAAATCTTTAAATCATAGTTGTTCGTGGTATAACGAATCGAAGCGCCCGTGGTTATTTTGGTAAGGATTGGACTTGGCTTCTCATTCACGTCAAGGGAGCCTCTCCTACCTGGAAATTTCCATCAGTATTAGACTCAAAAGTACCCAAGGGACTTTTATGACTTAGTCAATTTCTAGTATGGGAATTAGATTTTGCATTTGGATTTACAAACGTGGTTTAAGTTGTTAAATTAAAACATATAAACATAGGTGCAATGACTGAAACATGGACCTTGTTTGTTTTGCATGCTATGTGGAGTCTTGGCATAATGGAATGATTGTGATATACCACTCGAGAGCATGTTCCCTTAGCGTTAATAATTCCAAATAGCTCAAAATTATTATTTTTATAATCATATCCATCGTATAAGACCTAGACTAGGGTGAAACCAGCAATACCAATAAAATCCCCACAACAATATTAAGGTAGCATATAGTCTTCCCATCATAAGTCGTCATATGAACCTTATCAACGGATGTAAGAATATGTAAAACATGCCTTCCCTTAATAAGTGTTTGGTCATGAGACTAGATGGGGTTAAAGCCTTAACCAAATGGGTTAGTTATCCATATTATTGGAGCTAATGCTGGAGACACATTTGAGGAGTCGTACAATCAGGTACGCACATCTCGAGAAAGAGAACTCAAATGGAATAGCAATTGCAAGAGATGAAAATGGACAGGTTCCAACCATGGTTGTCTTATTATGGCTTGACCTGCGATTTTGGGGGTCATAATGAGTGGCTATGGATACTACCTACTAAGGAAAATTGGTTCAACCAAATTTCCCGAATTTAAATAGAAGGGGCTATTTGAATGTCGAGAAAATAGTAGGAATTATGTGTTTAATTAAAGACCTTATATTAAATGCATGTACATATACTAATATCTAAACAAAATTCTATTTCATATCTAGGTTGAATAAGAACATTAATACTGATATGCATCCGATTGACAATAAGTTTTACAAAGGAGATAATTTTCATGAGTGGTTCAAGTGTGTCATAAGGTTCTTAAAGAGCATTGTTTTGGATTATGTACTAGATAATACATATCTTGAACTCCTCAAAGAAGATCCTATCATTTATTAAATTGATAAGTACGTGAAGGATAAAAGAGACTGTGATTTTGCCAAGAACTTCATGGTCAATACTATGCTTCCAAGGTACAGAGATCTTTGCAAAAATATGGACCTTGCTTCCATGATTATGCAGCTTGTAATGATGGATGAACCTGAAAAACTCATGTTGTCTGCAAGTCTTGGAGCTGACACCTCAGTAGTTGAGTTTGTCATGATTGTTTATGATAACTCTAAACAGTTAAGGAAAATGGGAGTTACTTATGATCAGGATACCTTGAAAGAAATTGTATTGAGAGGTCTATCGCATAGGTATGACAATTTCAAAACAGAGTTCCATGGCATCAACGATTATTGTAATTTTTCCGAGATGCTAGACTTGTTGGATAAATATGATATACAGTTTAGAAATAAACTTGAGAATCAACTTGTTGCTAAGGATTGAAAGATAAGAAAGTCTAGAGCTTTCAAGGTCAAGAGAAGACTCATGAAAAGTGCTGAAATGAAACGCAAGTTAAAAGCTCTGATTTCAAAACACGTGAAGAAGAAGCCAAGTGAGGCATCTACTTCATATATGTTCATGATAGAGAGTTTCTCTACAGTTCCCTATGAGTCTACTTGGATATTAGATACTGGTTGTGCTACTCATATCTATACTTCTATGCAGGGATTGCGGAACAGTGAGAGGCTTGCAAAGAGGGAAACGGACCTAAGAGTTGGAAATGGAGTAAAAATTTAAATATCCTTAAAAAATAAGTAAATAAATCCGAAACATATAAAATGCAGTTAATCCAGCACGGGTTGCTGTAACAGCTGTAGAGACATGTAGCCTTCGTTTCCCTAGTGGCCTAGTTTTAGTTTTGAACAATTGTTATTATATTCCCGCTATCACTAAGAATATTATTTCTGTTGCACTTTTAGCAATAGAGGGATTTGAAATTTTATTTTCTAATAATAAATGTCAAATTCAATGTGATAATGTTCTTTATGCTTGTGGAATATCTATGAATGGAATTTACGTTCTAGATACTAAAACTGAAATTCTAAATATGAACATTGTTAAGAAATCGAGATTAGATAATGAGGAATCCTCATACTTATGGCACTATCGTCTAGACCATATAAATGAAACTCGCTTAACTAAGTTACACAAATGTGGAGACTTAGGCCCAATGGAATGGGTGTCCTATGGTGCGTGTGAACCTTGTTTAGTGGGGAAGATGACTAAAAAAACCTTTCAAAGTAAAGGAACACTGTGCCTCTAGTACTTTTGAAATAATACATTCCAATGTATGTGGTCCAATGAGTGTTAAGACACATGAGGGTTTCGTCTACTTCATAACCTTTATCGACGATTACTCACGATATGGTTATTTGTTCCTTATGAGGCACAAGTCTAAAAGTATTGAGAAATTCAAAGAGTTCATAACCGAAGTAGAGAAACAACTTGGGAAAAGTGTCAAGACTCTTTGATCTGATCGAGGTGGTGAATACTTAAGCCAATAGTTTCAGGATTATCTAAGGGATAATGGTATTTTATCCCAGTGGACACCTCCTTATACACCCCACCATAATGGAGTGTCAGAAAAGAGGAATCGAACCCTACTTGATATGGTTCGATCTATGATGAGCCAAGCAGAACTTAGCATATCCTTTTGGGGTTATGCACTTGAGAGCGCAATTTATAATCTAAACATAGTGCCCTCTAAATTAGTTGATACAAATCCATATGAGTTATTGTATGGTAAGAAACCCACTCTTTCTCACTTGAGAGTTTGGGGATGTTTTGCTTAGGTTAAGAGGATGAGTTCAGATAAGCTGGGTGCTAAGTTTGGTAGGTGTCTGTCTGTAGGTTACCCTAAGAAGACTATAGTGTATACCTTTATTGATCCCAAGGAATAAAAGGTCCTTGTTTCCAGAAATGTTCAATTCCTCGAGAAGGAGCATATACTTGCGAAAGATAGTGGGAGCAATCTTTAGCTGAGCACTCAAGAAGATCAGATAGACTATCAATTGATTTTATCTACCCCTATTACATAAGGAAGCGTAAGAATGGAACAACCCATTATAACACCGACATTGTGTAGGTCAGGCCGGGCTCCAATTGCTCCTAAGCGATACGGGTTTTTCATCAATGATGATAAATATCTCTTCTTTATGGAGGATGATGAGCCCAGGACTTACAAGGAGGCAATGGAAGGCTCAACATCCAACAAATGGCTTTCAACTATGAGGTCGGAGATGGACTCCATGTATAGAAATCAATTCTGGAGCTTGATTGATGCTACAAGTGGGATAGGATGCAAGTGGGTTTTCAAGAAGAAAACTGACATGGATAGTAACATAGTTACCTATAAAGCAAGGCTGGTTGTAAAAGGGCACATTAAAAAATTAGGCATTAACTATGATAAGACCTTTTAACCGGTGGCCATGCTGAAGTCTATAGGATAATACTTACCATCGTCGCTCATTACGATTATGGAGATGCATGTGAAGACAACATTCCTTAACAGGAATTTGGATAGGGATGTGTTTATGGCACAACCCAAGGGTTTTACATCCAAGGATAGCTCAAAGGTATTCAATTTGCAGAAGTCCATTTATGGACTTAAGCAAGCATCGAGGAGTTAGAACATTAGGTTTAACGAGACAATCCGAGAAATTTTTTTCGTGTCAAATGCTAATGAGCCCTATGTATATAAGAAGGCTAGTGGGAGTGTGATCATTTTCCTTGTATTATATGTCGATGACATATTGCTGATAGGAAACGATGTTCCTTTTCTTCAGACAGTTAAGTCATGGTTGTCAAAGAAGTTCTCCATGAAATACCTTGGAGAAGTAGCTTTTATACTCGATATAAAAATTTACCAAGATAGATCTAGAAGGCTGCTAGGTCTTTCGCAAAGTACATACATAGATAAGGTTTTGGATAGATTTAACCTTGAGCAATCTAGAGAGGGTTATCTCCCAATGTCTCACAAGATTAACCTTTCTAAATCAGAGTGTCCGAGAATAAAAGAGGAGAGACTGCGCATGAATGGAATACCCTATGCCTCAGCGATAGGCTCTATCATGTATGCTACGGTATGAACTCGGCCTAACGTCTCACATGCATTGAGTGACACGAGCATATTTCAATCTAACCTAGTTGAGAAGCACTGGATGACCGTTAAAACTATCCTTAAGTACTTACGTAGGACTAAGGATATACTTTTTGTATATGGGGAAGGTGACCTCACTTTGAAGGGATACACCGACTTGAGTTTTCAATCTGACATGGATGTTTATAAATCCCAGTTGGATAATGTGTTTATGTTAAACAAAGGGGCAGTTGTTTGAAAAATTTTCAAACAAGATACGATTACCGATTCAATCACAGAATCTGAGCACATAGCTGCTTTAAAAGTGGCTAACCAAGCATTCTAGCTTAAGGGATTTATTAGTGATCTCAATGTGGTGTCTAGCATTATAAATCCAATAGCGGTCTATTGCGATAACAATGGGGTTATTGCTCAGGCAAAGAACCATGGTCTCGTCAGAAAAATGAACACATACTTAGAAAATACCATCTCATTTAGGAGATAGTAGCCAAGAAAGATATAAATTTAGATACATCCCGACAGATCAGAATCTAGCGGATGGGCTAGCTAAGCCATTGACTCATTAAGTTAAACATGACCAGCATGTTAACGAGCATGGCATGAGGCACATGGGCAATTGGCTCTACTGCAAGTGGGTGATTGTTAGACATGATGTATGCCCTAGAAGTAATTAGGGCTATATATCTTTATTAGTTATAATGTACAAATGGTTTTGAGTTATTATTAATAATAATTAAGCCCTCTTTGTTGCTTATCAATGTTTTTTTTATTTATTTATGTATCTCGCTGGTATCATATATGTATAATGTTAAACATGTATATGTGCATTAATAAGACAAAGTCTGTGACTACTTCATAGCGTAAAAGTACGTGAACATAGTGGGAGCTATGTGGTGTGAGAACTGCACATACGTGTTACTATGAATAGTCTAAATATCCCTAGTCATAGTTTCGTTGATATTGAACATCAATGGAATGGACATATTAGCATGTGTAGGGTTACCCCCTGGATTAGATCCAAGCAGCCGATCTCACCAGCTGAAGGTGGTACCTTGAGTTAACACATGGATGTATTTGGGTAATACATTTGAGACCGCTGTAAGATAGACACTTGGAAATAACTATATTCATGTGTTGGTGTCATGTTTTATTGTAGTAGTAATACAAGTATCCTCAGACCTGAGATACTGCTTACCTTGTGTAGGAGTTGCTATACTTTGGGTCATACTTATTCATACCCTCGCAATTAGGATGACGGGGGTGATTACGAGTATAGTGATGATCACATGTTGGTAAGCTGAGTAGTCAAGATGGGATCCATCGCTCCTGATATAGTGATACAATGGGAAATGTCCCTTATGGCCCCTTATTGAAGTGATACAATCATAAACCCCTAATCAGAGTATAAGATTGATAGAACGGGTTTCTAGTCAATCTTGATACATAATGGCCGAGTGGTGTTCTTTGTGAACAAGTCTAATTCCAAGATAGCTACAGCTATTACGTGAGCTAACACTTAATCCGAGCTCAATAAATTGAATATTACTTAACTTGATGGAAGGAGTGTATTATATTGGTTACTACTACAGAACCGGATCAAGTCACAAGCACATGACATTCGAAGTATTGGGGAATTTTACACCTTTGCTAGAAAGCCCATTTGATCATCTAGAGCTATCAGGTTCCATATCGATCTGAAACGCTAAGCGTAAAGGTTCCCAGATGGGAAGTAAAGTTTAGGTTAACCTCTAGTGGCTCAATACTTTGGGATCCTATGAGGTCACACACTTTGGGTCTTTATCGTACTAATTAAAGAACCTATAGACTAGGTCTATGCTGAAAATATAAGTTGTTGAATTCATTAGAAGAATTATTAATTTGTTAGACCAAATATTAATTAAAGAAAATAATGAGGAAATAGAGAAAATTACATAGAGCGAAGAAAGGGAGTTTTTCCCTTTACGAGTGGGCCCTAAATGAACACGGGTTGTTTGAAGTGGGGCTTGAACAGCTACCTCGTGAGTTGAAAAGCTCGTAGGCAGCTAGCGCACGGACAAGCCCGTGCGCACTAAGCGGGTTGCAAGCCGATAAACGTTGCCCATGGTAGTTCTTGCACGGGCTTACAATGCAAGCCCACTAGCTTGGGCCACAACCTGGGCTTACAGTAGCAAGGCAAGCCTGAAAGGGCTTGCCTTGCGCAACTCGCACGGGTTAGCCCGTGGGTTACCATGACCCGCGTGGCTAACCCGATTAGGGTGGGATGGGTTTCGTTATATATAGGCCTCCAGCTCCTCTTTATTTAACATACAGAATTCTCTTCAACTCAGTTTTTTTCTCTCTGAGTTTGACATCTCTCTCTTCATTTGTTGTGCAAGATCCTCCACGAGTTTCTCCAAACAATCGAAGAATTCTTTTGAAGGCTTTTCTAAAGTGAGCCTTCTTAGTTTACTTTTGGGTTGGTTTTCGAGCGGTCTATCAGTAGCTGTTTATAACGTGTTCTTCCTCAACAAGGTTTTGGTCACTGAAGATCTATGTGGATTAATCATAGAGGCTCTCCTAGTTTAGAAGCTTGTGCTAATGAAGTTCTGCCAAATTGCTCTAAGGGAACACGTCACCAAAAAAGAGAGCACGAATCAACTAGTATTACTCTAAACTTAGATGCTAGGTTTCTTTTATAAGCTTTATAAACCTAAAAGCATCTGTGGAATGTTTTAACCTAAATTATATCAATCATGGCATGCTTAGGAGATCCTTAGGTTAATTTTAAGTTTTGAAATTCCGCCTTACAACTTTTGCTTGTTCAATTACTGTCATGATTAACCAGTAGTGGTATCAGAGCCTGTCTTATGCTATGCATGATTGAAAATAATGTGTTAAAATGCTATTTTCTATGAATTGATTAAAGTATGCTATCCATGACTTAGGGTTCAATTCATGTTATAGAAATGATATGATAAATAGATTAAGGTTTTGCTTAAATTTAGTCTAGGTAATTATCATATTAATACACAATGTTTTAATACACGTGTAAATGCTTTAATTAAGGGTCGTCCCATACTTCACTCAATTAAAAATGAAATCTTTAAATCATAGTTGTCCATGGTACAACGAATCGAAGTGCCCGTGGTTATTTTGGGAAGGACTTAACTTCTCATTCACTTCAAGGGAGGGCTATCCTACCTGGAAATCTCCATCGATATTAGACTCAAAAGTACCCAAGGGAATTTTATGACTTAGTCGATTTCTAGTATGGGAATTAGATTCTGCATATGGTTTTACAAACGTGGTTTAAGTTATTAAATTAAAACTTATAGATATAGGTGCAATGACTTAAACATGGACCTTGTTTATTTTGCATGCTATGTGGAGTCTTGACATAATAAAATGATTATTATATACTAGTCGAGAGCATGTTCTCTTAGAGTTAATAATTCCAAATAACCCGAAATTATTATTTTCATAATCATATCCATTGTATAAGACCTAGAATAGGGCTAGACCAGTGGCACCAATAAAATCCCAACTACAATATTAAGGTAGTATATAGTCTTCCCGTCATAAGTCATGATATGAACCTTATTAATGGATGTAAGCACATGTAAAACATCCTTTCCCTTAACATGTGTTTGGTCATGAGACTAGATGAGGTTAAAGCCTTAACAAAAATGGGTTAGTTATCCATATTATTGGAGCTAATGCTAATTTGGAGACACATTTGAGGAGTCGTACAATCGGGTATGCACGTCTCGAGAAAGAGAACTCAAATGGATTAGCAATTTCAAGAGATGCAAATGGATGGGTTCTAACCATGGTTGTCTTATTGCGGCTTGATCTGCGATAGTGGGGGTCATGATGAGTGGCTATGGATGCTACCTACTAAGGAAAATTGGTTAAACCAAATTTCCTGAATTTAAATAGAAGGGGCTTTTTGAATGTAGAGAAAATAGTAGGAATTATGATTTTAATTAAAGACCTTATATAAAATGCATGTACATATACTAATGTCTAAAAAAAATTCTATTTTATATCTAGGTTGAACAATGAATCCGAACATAAACCTTCGCTCAATTCTTGACAACAAATTAGATGGTTCAAACTCTACTGATTGGTTCAAGATGGTGAGGATAGTTCTTAGATCCAAAAGGATAGTTTATGTTTTAGATGATCCCCTCCCTGATGAGCCTAATGCTAAAACTAATGCCAGTGAACATGAGGCATGGGAGAAGCACAGAAAAATTCGTGAAACAATGGTTTGTATAATGCAGGCAACCATGAATTATGAGCTTCAAAAACAACATGAGAGCATGGAACTCGATACTATGATTCTCCATCTTCGTCAGCTCTTTTTAGAGCATGCCAGATCTGAGAGATTTGATAAGTCAAAACTCTTATTCAAAATGACGATGCAGGCTGGCACTTTAGCACCACAACATGCTCTTAAACTATTGGGTTATATAGAGAAGCTGACTCGACTGGGTTTATGATGGATCACGAATTATATGTGGATCTAATTCTTGCTTCATTAACTAATATTCATTCACAATTTATGAATAATTATTACATGAACAAGATCGATGCCACACTACCCGAGTTGGTCAACATGTTGAAAACCGTTGTGAGCACAGGATTTTTACTCCTCACTCGTGAGTTCGATGATGAAGTTATAATTTTTCCCTTGTTAGCTTTTCACATTTTGCAGGGTCCCGAAATCATCCAGAAATCATCAGCCTTGTTTCTTTGGGCCTCATTTCCTATTTAAAAGCCCAAACCTAGAAAAGCCCGCTAGACCATTTGATATCGTTAACGATATGGATGGATATCGTTAACGATATCGACCATTATCGTTAACGATATTATCTTTACAGGCAGACAGCAGAAGAAAATTCCGCATTGTTTAGTCAAGATACCCAATTTCCACCCATAAATTCGGATTTTCTCCACCTAACACCCTATCATCATTATGCCAACTCACATGGTGGAAGAAATAATGAAGGGAAAAAATAAGTGGTTGAGCCACTTTGAAAAAGGAGTGGACTTTTGGATTGAAGGGAGCCCAATAAGGGGATTGAATTTGCAGCAGAAAAGTAGGAAGAGGGATGAAATTCAGGAGAGGGGAGGTTGGATTCCAGAAAAGAGAGAGCTCTCAATCCCTCCAAAAATCCAAGCAAAAAGCCATCACAAATCAAAAGCAAAAGCTACCACAAATCCCACACACAAACAACAAAAACAAACTTCAAAACTTTGCGATTTTAGAGCATTTCTAAGATCAAAACTCAAGGGAGGAATTAAATCTTGTTCTTCCCTTCTCATTTCACAAACCAAATCCCGGAAGTTTTAGCCTTCCCGCCAAAGGAGATTTTTACTCTCCATTTCCGCCGAAAATCGGCAAAACCAAACCAAAGAAACAAGGAGGACTTTCCGGGCGTTTTCATGGACCAAAAAAAGTGGATTCATAGATACTGGGTAAACCTCTAAGTTCCTAGAGTCATGCTTATGTTTAATTTCTTTTTGTTTTGAAGATTCGTTTTGTTTTCGGTTATTATCGTTTTCTGCGCACCATTCTGTCTTTCACAATTTTCTGTATGATCTTAAATCTGTTTTAACATTTTGTTTACATTAACATATTCTAGACATCCTGAGCTTTCCAAAATGATAAAGATCACCAAAATCTGTTAAGTATAGCAAAAGTTATAGTCATTTGAAATTTGGAGTATGGTTTTTGCTGTGTTCTGCTGTTTTTGCATGGTTACTGCAGGTCTGGAGAATCGATATCGTTAACGATATCACCAAATACCATTCAACGATATCACATGATACCGTTAACGATATCAGTGTTGGCAGAATGCATTTTTGCTTCGTTTCACTCCGTTTCGAACCATTTAAGCCCGGAATAACCCTTTGAGACCATCCTGAGTCTGGAAATGCATCATTGGGGGTAACAAACCTCTGATTTGTAATTATTTTGGATTTATATATGATTTATTAATGTATTAATATGTTAATTAAAGTTTGGAGAAGCAACGGAAGCTCTTCGAGCCATTTATATCGATATCGCCCGTCACAGGGAAGTCGATAACGATGTGAATGACGTCGTCACCGTTGTTAATCTGAATGATGACTATATTAAGCATGTTTGGAGATTTAAATTCCTAAATGTTGTTCTAGGTCACCCCCACGAAGGGAATAGAACATATTCCCGGATAACCGTCCTCACCATTTTGCCATGCGGTCATTTTCACTAATAAAATCGATCAGCATATTTGTATAAAAATGAACCATTTTTTATCTCAATTAACAACTTTGAATCATCAATGTTTTAACTAGGCCACACGGGCCTCGCTAAAATCAAAATCAAACATACATGGTATACTTGGTACATATGTGTAAATATTGCACCGTATTTTGTGCTAACCTTTGTGGATGCAGGTTAGACGTATGCCTAGGATTTATTTTCCTTCGGGTATTGTATATATTTGTACGGAAATTGTAATTCATAGATTAGGTGGGCGGTTTCATCCCCCGAGGTTATGTAACCTTTAATCTTTACTTTTTTCGCATTTACATTTCCGCATTTACTTAATGCTTGATGTTTGGATTTACCGTTTTATGCATGCGCGATAAACCTAAACTGAAAATGCTTATTTTAGTTCGAATATTATAAACGTGGTTTCTCATTCATAGTGTAATTTAACTCAAATGATGATGAAATAGATAACTCATCTCGGACCCGAATCTCTACTTTGTGGTACGGTTTAGGCATACGGATCCAAGCTGTACTGAAATTTCCCGGAAGAGCTGATTCGGGTGGCGACTCTGTAACACAGACTAGGGATTTTGATCTCAAGTCTTTTGTACTTGGAACCCATTTATTTTTCAAGCACAAACCATGGTTTCCCATAAGGGAACCTCTTTTCCAACGCGCTCTATCGCAATGTCTTCGAAAACCCCACGCCTCATCTCATGGGGCCGGCACCTCTCGGCGTCCACGCGGGACCCCCGAAACGTCATCCGCTCACAACCGTAGAGCCTAAGATTCAAAAGGATCCTAAGGCTTTACTTTTGGTTGATGTTCACAAGGTTTCGACTTTAATAACTCCTAGGATTTTTTATTTAATGATAAAGCCAAAAAACTTGTCTCCCACTTTCCTACAGATAAGATATAAGTTCAAAATACGAACAGGTGTTGTCAGTACTGCTTATCTAAATAGAAAAATAGTGACCACTGCAAGTATACAGTTACGATGTAGTTTTAAAAGATATCGATCCCACAGGGAAGGACTAGCTCTAAAGAT
>CATIWQ010271958.1:0-11692 GCA_949673415.1 Euphorbia schlechtendalii | reverse complement strand
AAGTCATCAAAATTCTCATCAACACTTTTAGTTGGACTCATTTTAAAACTGAAAAATTTCTCTTTTAAGTAAGCTACCTTAGCAGTGTTAGAGGTCATATACAAACTCTCCAATTTAGTCCAAATTCCAGGAGCAGTTTTTTCATCTCTAACTCTCCTAAGGACATTATCAGAAAGATTTAGAATGATAGTGGAATAAGCCAATTCCATTAAATCCTGCTTCTCAACATCTGTTAAAGAAGCAGGGAGATTAGAAAGACCAGAATGTGCTTTAACACACTTATTTTGAACTAGGACAGCCCTCATTTTATCTTTCCAAAGAGAAAAATCAAACTTTCCCATCAAACTTCTCTACACTAATCCTAGTTACAGACATCTTAACAAAGGCAACAAAGACAAACTAGAGAAAAACAGAGGTACTGACTTAATAGATAATACAGGAAAGATAAAGAGAACTAAAAGACAAAATAAAATTGAATTGATAAGACTAAGGCTACAGAAACAAAGAAAAAACTAAGACCAAGACAAATAGCCAGAGAAAAGACAAAATTTACATAGGAAAACGTGGCATAAGTAATTAGTAAAAAAAGTAACCTTGAAACAATATCAATTAAAAATTATATTTCTAGGACAGATTAATTATATGGCAAATTAATCAAGTTTTTTTAATGCCTAATAACATTCCACTAAACCAGTATACAATTATTAATCAAAATACTAACACCAATCAAACTGATATTAACAAAACCTTTCAAATTGACAAATATCAGATAGCCATCAACAATTAAACAATGATTAATAAAAGAAAAAAACTTACAGTGATTCTATTTCTTCTTTTAACAGTGAGAATCAAGCAACCAAAACTAAAAGACTAAGTTGAAAAATTGCCTTTCAAGCAGCTTTTAAACACAGCAGTTAAAGAACCAAGAATCCAGGTCCAAGACAGAAGATACTCACCAGAACAGAACCGAAAAAAAAAATAAACAAAAAAACGAATTAGAACTTTAGCAAGTCAAAACAGTCCTAACTCAGATCAGGAAATATATACACACAAAAGCTTCTAAAGCCTTAAACAGAGCATATTAACAACGGAAGAAAAATATTTGTCAAGATCAGAAACACATGTTGTAAAAAACAGCAGAAGATTATAATAATGCAAGAACAGATTCAAGTCTTCGGAAGAAAAAACTTGATCAACAGTCAAATCAACACGCAAACAGATCTTACAAGATTCAAAACTCAGATTGTAAAAACGCTCTGATACCACATGTAGGGATTTATTCCCAAAAACTCAGATTTACAGAATATATGAACATACAAATCTGCAGTAAAACTAAACAACACACAAAGATTTTACATGGTTCCCCCGAGTGGACTTATAGGCCACTCTTTTGAAGAGTAATCCAAGGGTAAGGTTTTTCGACAATTTTATTAATCGGCAAAGAAGGCAACAACAAGAACAGAGTTTCAGGCGAGATTTCTATCTAAGAACAAGCAATCAGTAAAAGGAACTAGCTACTGATTCTTAACAAAGATGAAAAATACAACACCAAGATGAACTAGATCGAAAGATCTAAACAAGTAAAGAAACCCTAACCGAGCAAACTAACCGAAAGATTAAGCGCCTCCTTCTCCAGCTCTCTTCTCTTCCTTTTATACCGATCATCTCGTAACCGCCTTCCAACAAACTCATAACAGAATCACTCACGTGCCAAGAAGAATCTAGAATAAGATATCACAAGGCTGAAGATGAGAACGGGTTGCGGTTATAGAGAGGCACAAAGAGGGAGAAAGGGAAAAGTGAGGCTGAATGGCAGAGAAGAGGTTTTTATATTTAGGTTAAAGAGAGGGACCATGTTACTGCTATTGGGTTGAAAAGAGGGCTTGGACTATTGTGGGCTTGGGCCATAGAAGCTGCCATGCCACAATACTTTAGCCTAACAATTATGTTCGAAGTTCTAAATTATACACTACAAATCAAATTTATTAAGTTTTTTCAAATAGTATATAAGATATGATTTAATTCAAACTAAAATCAATATTAGTGATTCATTATTTCACTAGATTAGTTGTGTTTTATTTTTATTTGAAGTATTAATATAAATTGTAAAATAATATAAATTATTATTATTTGGTAGATAACTTATATATGCATATTTAATATTTAATTATTAAAAATCAATTATTAATATATTTCAAAAGATATGATTTTACTATCGATTTAATGTGATTGAACCTTAAACTTTATGACTTATTCCCTTTACCAGTTCGATGATCGATTCAGGTCTGAAAATCGGGAATAAAACAATGTTAAACTAACTCAAGTATTTATATAGGAAAAATCACCATTTCATCTTTTAAATTGCAAGGGAAGAACTTGAAAATTGTGCGACTATATACAAAAGGGCAGCTTCAAATCAATGGCAACTGTTTATAATGTTATTGAAACCGGACTGAACATCGAACTGATGAAGCAAGTGGTTCACGATTTTGTTGGTTCAATCGGGTTCAATCGTAATTCTACCATTATAAATTTTTTTATATGTAAATGTTTAAATATATATAATTATAGATTCATTAATAATCAAGTATAAATTTTAAATAAATAAATAACTCACTAAAATTATAACGCATTTAAAAAGTATATATAAAATGAAATTAATAATATATTTTTTTATCTCTTACTAATTTTAAATAATATTTTAACTATATAATTCAACAAAATTTTCAATACAATTATGACACATTTAATATGATTAATTATTTTTTAAAAAATATTTAAAAATTATAAATAATAATAATATCTATTACATTAAAATAAGTAATAATTTAAATTAATTGATTTTTTACCTTTAACAATTAAAATACATTTGTTATAAAATTAAACAATTTTCATGATAATAAAAAAAACGGGGATTTGATCGGTTCATTGATTCACCGATGTTTTCGATTAGAATCAATTTACATCGATTTTATATAAAACTGTTATTTTTATTCAACCAAACCAAATTCATTACCGATTCCCGATTAAACCGGTTCAAATGGTAGATCCGATCCGATTATAGTAACATTGTTGTTTATAAGAAGTTAGAAAAATCGTAATTGTAATGATTAAGAATTGATAATCAAAATGTCAACCAAAACAAAACCCTTCACACCCAATCCTCCTCTCCCTTACGTAACCTTATCCTCTCCACTCTCTCTCTCTCTCTCAATTATTTTGATATATATTATCCATTTCCTTGGCTTTTCCTTTCCTTTCTTGTAATATATCATATACTTTCCTAATTTTTTTCATGTTAACTTTTTTAATTATTTCTTGTTTATTATATTAACTTTAAACCTCATCAATTTTTTTCTGAATGATATGAAACTTTTTTTATCATTTTTATTAATGTAAAATTTGAACTTACAACCTCATACTTCATCATGAATTTATCAAATAAATCTTATTCAAAAGTATATTTAATAGTTACTTTTCTTCAAATTCTGCTACAGAGATTTCAAATATATTTTCTCAAGGAAGAGTATATAATGTTCAAAGTAAAAAAAAAAAGTATTTTGGCAGCACTGTTTAATCAATAAATACGACAAAGTACTATTATTTGATGGAAAGAGAGCTACAATCAAGTGTGTACGAATACTAAAATAATCTTTCCTTTGAGTTAATAATAATAAAAAATGACGTGTAAGGTTAAAGAGAAAGCAGTGGCTGTGACTTGTGAGGTGGCGTTTGATAATGATGGGCGTTTGTCATTTGAAGGCCAGGCCCGTTATAGGTTTTTGGGAGTTATTGACGAGAAAAAATATGGTATCATGTTGATACGTCAAAAGATCAAATTTGTAACAAAGAAAATCGTAATTTTCTATATAAATAATAAGAAATCTAATGAAAAAGTATATTTCATGAAAATAATATTTTAAAAAATTAAGTGACAAACAATTGTACAAACTAAAAGTAATGGTTAATAGAGTTTCTTTAGTCCTTGTTTGTAATTGTTTCTTTTTTAATTGATAAATGAATGAAATGTAGAGGTAAGATTAGTGAAATAATATCATTTCCTAATTAGTTTTTAAAAGTGAATCTTAATAATTAGTTAAGAATTTTTTTAATAAACAGCTTCAAAAAAATTAGCCATTATATCAACTAAGATTTGTTATTATATTATTTTTTTTATTTTACTTAAATAAATTTTAATAATTATACTAAACATAGGGCCCCTGTATATTGTTCCAATTTCAGGACTCTCGACAGGTGCCTCTATCGCCCTGCCTCAGGAACAGGCCTAGTGAATGCGAGAGTGAATTTTTTTTCTTTAATCAAGAAGGTTAGAGTGAAGTTATAAAGAAGATAAAAAATTTTAACCTGAAATAATAGATTTAATCTACACTTAAATATGTGTATTTATAATATTAAAAGTATTATAAATTTGAATTTATTATTACACATGTATGGAAATGTGCATGAAGATTCTTTTCTCACATAAAAAAAACTTGTTCATCTATGTAAAAAATTTGAAAATTATGAGTAGCTCAAGGATTAAAATATGATGTGGTGGAGTTTTTTTTTTTTTTTTTTTTTTTTTGAAAAACAGATGTGGTGGAGTTATTTTGCAATAAGGTGAGATGTTTTGTCCCTGGACACGCTTAAAACAATACAATCTAGCGGAAAAAAATATGATGTATTTTGATTATGTTTTTTATTCTGTTTTCCAACCCGCAATATATTTTGACATTTTTTATTTTAGTTTTTGGCTTCTATGTATTTGCTCATCTCTTGTATTTGTCTACTCTTTTTAAGAATTTGATTGAAAGATGTAAAATAAAACTCACAGTTGAGGATATCTGCTGTGTTCCGTCAAGTTAGTATTTTAATCTTGCAGTTAACAATCAACGAAATATGATATGAACAATATTTAAAACGAATGGAATTATAAGTGAAATTCACTTATATACATATAAAGGAAGTATAACTTTGAATCTACTTGTCACAATGATAATAAAACTAATATGATCATACTACTTTTTTACAAATTTTTCATTATTATAATTCGTTTGTAGTGATAATACAAATATCAAATTTTATCCAATCATGATAAAGATCAAAACAAATGTCATTTGTAAATGATAAAGTACAATTATTAATAAAACTTGTTTGAAAATTGTATAACTTATCACAAAAGCACTCTTGGGGTCTGATTGATATTTCTTTTCATATAACTACATATTTTGGATTTGAATAACATATTTTAATCCTTCACACTATTAAATTAGAAACTGTCTAATTTGTTTATTACAAAATCAACTCTACTGTTTATAGGAAAAGCTTGAAAATAGAATTTTCAGAAAAGTAGCTTGGGAAAGCACAATTAACTAGCCATTAGTAATTTTTTTATTGATTTCATTTTCTGGAAGGGTGTAGAGATGATTTCAAAGGCATTTGAAATATATGACTGCTCGCCAAAATCTTACAAGTTATATAATCCAATATCTTTTTATAGCTTTGAACATTTTAAAGATATTTGTCAAATAAGGAAATAATGTTTTGAAATTGGAATCCTTAGTTGTTATAATGCACTTCCTTATTTAATTTTTACAGTTACGTTGTATATAATAATCCATGAATTGGAATTTTTGCCAAGATGGGTTAAGAAATTGAATGCTTAATTTTTTAAATTATTCATATCACCATTTGTAATATAAAATTTATGCAAAAACTTTACATGATATTAACCCATTTCGATGTGACGTTTTTTGTATTTTACTATCCCCACTATTATTAGAATAATTTGGTATGAACTGTTACCCATGAAAGAAACAATTTTTAATGTTTGTTTTTCATATTGGTTAAAAAACTGAACTCAAGCTAATATCAGATTAGAATTCCATTATTTAGCTCACAAAGGAACCGACTAGGTTCTTATCTTTTATATTCAAATTATTTGAATTTAATATAATTTCATAATTGAGATAAAAATTTCTATGTCAATCTATTACAGTAATAGTTTTATTAAAACAAACCATTACAAACATGTGCATATTATTAGTTAACATGCGTAAAATAAACATAGTCAAGGTGTACAAATTTGAAATACTAGAAATAATTGAAAGATCTAATGATTTTAATAGAATAATTGAAAATAAATTTAAGAACAGAAAAAAGAAGTAAAAAAAGATTCCAATATCCAAATATAATAAGCAAAATTCAGTTGATTTGAACCCATAAATTCTGATAAAAAGCTCACCCCATCACAGTATACAACAGTCAGCAAGTCCCCACCCCACCCCTCTCCTTCATCTTCTTCCTTCCAAATTATCCTCTTTTCTGCAACTACTCTTACTGAAGGGGAAGAGGATTTCTTCTCCTTCAAATTTTAATATTCCTATTGGATCATTATTCATTTTTCCTGTACTTATTTTCCAATAGGTATCAAATGGTAATTTTTTATCAATCGCTTTCCAACAATTTGTTCAATCTGCTTTCATCATCTTTTTCTTCTTCTTTTGTTGTTTTCTGTATGAATTTGAACCAGTTCAAGGAAGAAGAAGAAAAAGATTGGTATAATTGAATTTTTACCAGTTGGACTTAAGTTACTGGACTCAGATTATGGATATTGGGCAATCTTGCGGGTTTCTTGTAGAGAATTGTTGGTTTTCTTTTGCTGATTTTACTTGTTCTTCATCTGAGTTCTCTGATTGTTGTTGCTTTGTGAAATCATTGCCCTCCTCTTCCTCTTCATCCACATCATCATCACATATTTTCCTCTCCTTGTGTTTTGGAATTGAATTTCCAGATCTTAATTCCATGGATTCTTGTATCATCATGCCTGATACTTCCAAATTGACTGCTGCTTCTATTATTTTCCTTTAATATAGAGACATATAGAATTACAGAACCTGTATCTTTGTTGTATTGTCATAGATATCAGACATTTTATCTAATTTAGCGAAAGAAAATGGTGTTTGCATCTCTCACCACCCCCTTGTGCTGTAATCCTCTGATGATTCCTACTGCAACAACAACCACCATGTCAGCAATTTCCTTTGATCATCGACCCCTAAGGTATATTCTCAAATAGTACTCTTGTTATTAATGATTGGTTAATTACTTGAATTTTGCTTTTGAATAATGAGAGTAGAATTGTTAGTTCAGTGAGTTCTGTGTATTTCTATTTTTCATCGTGTTTATTAGAGCTTAATTATCAATAGATTGAGGTGGGAAAAGGAATTTTGTGGTAGTCGGAAACCCAAATATCCCTTTATTCTTTACACGATGATGATGATCATCAGGTATGATCATGATCAACGTTGGATGAGGATGAGAATGAGAATGAGAAGGACCCATTTCCAAGGGGCTAGGAATGGGACTGCTGTTGTTTCAGTTGCAGCTTCAGCTTCCCCTCTTTCCACCAATCAGATCAACAACGATTCGTCCCGCCTCGATGTATATCAGGAGGTTCATTTGCATCATCAATGACTGTCTATTTACCTTACTACTATTATGTTTCCCTGTTTTTCATTGATAATTGGCTTCTTAAATTGACATTGAACTCCTTCCATTGTGTGCTTCAATTTACTCATGTTGTTGCTAAATACGAATGCCAGGTGGTTAAATCCGCGAGAGAAAAGTTCACCCGTGAAATCTCCTTTCAGTCTGAAGACAAAGATATCTCTCTTGCAAAGGTAGCCAGATTCTTTAATGCTATCTTTTATCTTCCTATCATGTTTTTGTTCGAATATGAACTAAGCCACTTGCTTTTGTTGTTATCCCAAATGTATGCTTGAAGTGCGTAATTTTCAACGCTTTTACGATTCTTTAGGCCTGACACGTGTCAGTACAGGCTTTATTGTATATTGCAGCTGAAGACGAGGCATTTGTTGCTTTTAATAGAGAGAAAGATGCCTGTTCCCTCCTAAAAGAAAGGGGAACTGCTTCAATCTCATTGGACGACAAAGAGTGGAATTGCGTGGAGAAAATGCCATTGGCTGGAAAGAAAATAACTGAGTGGCTGAGTGAGCTGGACATACTAGCCAGAGAAGTTGAAGCAGAGCTAGTTTCAAGAGATATAGGATGCCATTTAGTTGAAGTTTTAGATGCTGTAAATCTAGTTCTATTTGAGTTAAGAGGCTTCAAACGCTCACCTGTTGTTGTAGATTCAAAGTATTCATACTTGCACACCGCACTCAGCGCTGCGTGTGGCAGCGGTAAATCATCAGTTTTCTTCGTTTGAGCATGACTTATAAGAAATCACATATGATTAACACGTTATTTCTTTTTTTGGCAGCAATTTTGCTTAGCATAATTTACATTGAAGTTTGTAGACGACTCAGTCTAACCATTGTGGGATCTCGAGTTGGGGAAGAATTTTTGATATGGCCCCAAACAGGGAACCTAGAGGTGCCGAAGTTTGAAACTCTCATTCAAGTTCTTTGACAATCTAGAGCTGTTGCCTTATATGTGTCGCCTTTTGTTTCTTTTAGGAGCTCTTCAAGGTTACTTCAGGGCACAGCTTGTTTGCAATTGTCAATGGACGGTGCGTGGAGGACCCTAGATCAAAGGCATCGGATTTGACTAGCAACTCACTTTCAGGGCTCGAGATAGCTTCCAAGCGAGACATTATTGGGATATCTCTTGCCAACTTGATTGTAGGTTACAAAACCATGTATCCTTGTCTAAAATGTTTTTTAGGTTACATGCCATTGATATCTTTGAATTCTAATCATACAATGAACCAAATCTTGCAGAGGCTTCATTGGAAGCGTGCTTCGAGATCCAATCATGGATTGATGTTGACTTCTCCTCTTAGGCATGTTCATAATGCCGATGAGAAACATAACGCGGTCCATAATTCAAATTTCCCATTGCTTCGGCCTCAAGATCTTAGGTAATTAATTTTTATAAACGAGCATCATTTGTATCTTTCTCAGTGGGCATACTGGTGTCTTTTATGTAGTCATTATAATAATCTAATTTAGCTGTTTAGTTGTACAAATATTATCAGCTTTTGCTTATTTTCGGATAAAGTTGACTGGGAATGCATATGTTTTGATAAATCGGGTTTTGTGTCCAAAGTTCTTTGAGGGCCGCAAGTTGATAAGTCTGTTGATGTCGAGCTTTTTCCTTTTCTCTGGGTCCATTGGCTTGAAACTTCACCAGTGTTTCGGTAAAGAATGATGGTCCAAATTTGTACCTGTTACTTTGTACAGTATTTCTTAAGACCTTCTGGAGGCTCTTAATATTTTCTTTTGTTTCCAAATTTTCTTCATATTTGCAACTAGCTTCACTCTGTTAGGAATTTATTTAGTCCATTTTCTGGATTTTTTTATAGTTGGTAATTTGGAGAGGGAATGAACATGTATCTTTTGTTACTGCACTCCTGCTATCATATTTGGGGCTACATTGTATCAGAATTGAATGTCATCATGCCTAGTGATTGACCTCATGAAATGGCAAAATTTGCCAAACACTGAGAACACATAACAGAAAGAACTAGTTTAATTGTATTTGATTTAAGTGGCTAACCCGAATTCAACAGAACGTAGCTCATTTGCTATAGTTGAATTGGCTTAAAATTCATTTTTGAGGGTAAATGATTGTACAAACCCCTTAAACCTCGCAAATTTGTGGGTTTCACTACAGGCTGGCGATCATGGCATCAGAAAGATTGCTGATTCTGCAGCCACATAACTGGGCACTAAGAAGAGACCATGGAATGATGCTATACTATAACAGGTAAAAGGATTCGTGAAATGGTTAGCTTAAAAGCAATGATTGAGTTGTATTTGTAATACTGATATTATGGGGGATGATCAGGGATTATGGGAAGGCTGTGCAGGAGCTTAGCATATGTATGGCATTTGCGCCAGTAGAGGAGGCCGAAGTTTTGGAACCATTTGTCGAGAGATTGCACTTACTCAGGCTTGAATCCTCATGGATGTCTATGGGACATCCCACTCATCTTACTGTTCCTTGATTCTTCAAATCCATGTATCTTGTAAATACACAATGAAGTTGTTCAAGGTTCTCGCTCTTCATTGATGGAATTGTATTTGATCTTTGGCCATGTAATGAGATTTAAATCAAAAATACATCGTGGTGGCCAATGATTTTTTTTATGCAACTGTATGTTTTGACAATGAAGTTGTTTTATGAGTTTAATTCAGCGTCTATGGATTAAGGACCAAATATTGGGATACAGGGGTTTAGTATATCGATGAAAGTTAAATTGAGGTTAATTTGATAATTACCATCATCACTTCCTCTACCCTGCTATCAACAGCATTTCTTCCACACCACCACCTCCTTCACACCACCACCATCTACCACTACTTACTCCACCATCCACCACCTCAATCACCTCCACTTCATTATGAGTGCCACCACCCCACCACTATCATAACTTCCTTCACCCCACCTTGATCACCATCACTTTCTTCACCCCGTTACAACCACTCTCACAATTTCCTCCTCCCGCCACCACCATTATCACTACCGCCACCACACCGTCTTCTTTACCACCATGTCTATCATTTCATGACCTTCTCCACCATCTATACCACACTTCCACCATTACCACTAGCACCTCTTCCATTTGCATCTCTTCCACCGTCACCATAATCTAGTTCACCGTCGTTGTCACTATTATCTCCACATTCCTCCACTGACGTCGCCGTCGCCGTCGCCATCACCATCTCCTTTGCCTCCTCCAATGTAATCGCTGCCACCACATTCTCCTCATCCACGTCTACCACCGCATGTGTCACCTTTGTTTATTTCATCTTCACTGCTGTTATCATCACGATTCCCACATCCACCTCCTCCGTCTACATTTATTTTTTTAAATTATAATTTATTACGTGACTTATTTTTATATAATAATTATTATTTTATATTTCTCATATTTTAATATATATATATATATAATACATATATAAATATTAAAATAAAATATGATATTGAATATTTTAATTTATGGCTGGAAAATATTTTTTAGATATGTAAACAAATATCAGAAGATAATTTACAATGATGTAATTAAACACAAAAATATATTCTATTTTCCTGTGCAATATTCTTTCTTATTCAAAATTTACATAATATTTTCCTACAATAAAATGAAATTTTGAACGTGAAAATTGTAACTTAGATAAAATTTTGAGAGAAAAAGCAAAGTGAATAAATTAAAGATTTGATTGGTTGGAGATTCTTTAATGGGTTTGCATTTATGAGTATGATGTACGGAGTTCTGTGCCAACATTTATATTTATGATAATGGATTAAATGCATAATTATTACTTTATCTTTTGGTACCAAAACCATTTTCATGATTTTTACTGTTACAGTGTTATGCAAATAATAAATTTTAGATATTTTGATTCTAAAAATGTTTTGTAAGTACTATTTAAAAAATCTTCACCTAGACGTTATTTTGAAGGTCAACGACCGACTATGCCAAGCATTTAAACCTCATCGATTAGCGCTTAAATCTTGTCTAGATCTTTGAAGATTTCAACTAGCGCCTAACGCTTTTTAAAACACTAATTGTAAGTGTAGGACCCAGTAAGGGTGTTAAATAGGTCAGAGGGGGGGGTGAATGACTCTTTTCGAGTTTTCGTCTAATCTTCAGAAGACTGCTTCTGAAGTAGCTTCTGAGTAAGTATTAGTTACTCAGAGTCCCCCTTTGTAATTAATG
>CATIWQ010271950.1:0-24992 GCA_949673415.1 Euphorbia schlechtendalii | reverse complement strand
TTGTGTTATTGCAATCGTAACAGGGACCGCGAATACCAAGCCCCGTTTTTGACTTGTATTCAAAGGCAACAGCAATGAACTCGTTGACACCTTGCAAGTACCTAACGGAAGCCCGTTTCACATCCATCCAACTCCGTTCCATAGTCTTTTCACACACACACACACATATATATGTCTCCTGTTACATACTAATTTAGAAATTCTTAGATGCTAAAGCAAAGACTATATATTATAAATTGCAATTAATATATAAACTAGCAAATTTATGGTAAACCCCTAATACAAGTCCAAAACTTTCAGCATATATCTCAACATCATCACAATCATCAATCTCAAGATAAAAGAGATTAAGCTTCTGTCAATAGATTTTATTGACGGAAAAAAACTACTGTTTTCACCTAATACATTTTTGTGCACACTCAGTTCACACAAAATCATTATGAAAAGGCAAAAGAATAGATTAAGACAGGATACATTTTATTATGCAATACACAAGCAACATCTTAACAAAAAGAATTGAATATATAAATGCATTTGATATCACATCACAGCACAAATTTGTTCATCTATAAATAACCAAAACATATTACCTAGTTAGGAGAGCTCCTGCAATTGACAGATTAGAAGGAACTTGATCGAATTGAAGCTGGTCCTAAATCGAGCTAGAGAGAGTAGTGATCTAGAGAGTAGAGACATGTGTTAAGAGTAAAACATAAGATTTCAATTAGGTTAAAAGCTCGAACAAACCGGCCACATACCTAGAAAAAAAGAAAGATGAAAGAAAGTGGACGAACGGAGAAGCGACAGAGGCGGTGGAGCGACGGGATGCGATGGAGGTGGTGGAGTTATCGGAGACTATAACAGTCAGAACGACAAAGGTTAATGTATACGAAGAAATAGCAGTCAGAACGATATAGAAATTGGGGGATTATAAAAGGATATTATGGACGGTTCTAACAGATGACCGTCCGTAATAAGTATTCCGGACGGTCCATACATAATGACCGTCTGTAATACATTATTTATATTTTTTATACATAAGTATTACGGACGGTTATTATATAATAACCATCCGCAATGCCTATATTTCATTGCGGACGGTTGGTTCAAAATAACCGTCCGTAATATTAATGTATTACGGACGATTGGATCATTATAACCGTCCGTAATACTTTTAAATGTAATACGGACGGTTGTTACATAACAACCGTCCGTAATAACCACCACCGTGTTTTTTAATGCTCAATGCAAACAGTTTCTTGTAAAACCCTCCCAAAAAGTGCGACCCTACAGGCCCTTTCTGCACTAGTGGTTATAAAAGGAGCATCATAAAAAAGACATTCATCAATCTCAAGTTGGGTAATCATATTGTTTCTGTAACGAGTTGAAGCCGAGCGATGGAAGAAGGTTGTGTTCTGATCTCCCAAAAGTGTCCACTTTATCCGAGACTACTGATGTTTGATGCTCTCGAGATTTTTTCGATTTTGGAGTAAGGCCGTTCTTAGTTGCTGTAATTCTGAAATGCCAGCTGATGATAGAGGCTTTGTGTTGCTACTTGAAGTAACTGCCAAAATTTTTATCTCAAGATCCGTAATCCGCGCCTCCAATTTTCCAAAATTTTCAGTATGCCACGAGCGAATACAAGAGCCCAATTTCCTTAATTTGAAAGATAGGTCACGGTTACTGTTGGTTGCACAGATGAAGCTCCATTTAGACCTAATGAAAGTCAAGAAATCCGGGTGATCCCACCAGTAGTTTAAGAATCGAAAAGGTTTCCGGCCATTGTTAGGTACATCATGAGAACGGAATAAAATTGGTAGATGGTCAGATAAAGTGGTATCTAATGTAGATAGGGAAGCGGCAGGCCATATATCAGAAATTCCAAAGGATATAAGTATTCTATCAATCCGGGAAAAAGAGTTACTATTAGCCCAGGTGTAGTCGCGGCCATGAAAGGGAAGATCGATAAGTTCGCTCTCATTCATGAAATTTCTAAATCGATCCATTTACTGCGTAGCATGACCTCTTGAGCGTTCTGATGCAAACAACACCTCGTTGAAATCGCCACAAATCAAGATACGAGTAAATGGCCTAATGAGAGGTAACAAATCCAACCACATTTGGTTCCTTTCCAATGCTATAATTGATCCATATAAGGCTACGATATGAATATCCACAGTAGAAGAGATAAGATGGAAAATGGACCATCTCTCCGAGGAAGCCACCAAGTTAACATTCGAGAGAATCATGTTCCACGAAAAAATAATACCACCCAAAAGGCCTTGTGAAGGAGAGTAGTGAAACGAGAAATCATTATGGCCCCAAAAATTCTTAATAATGCGGTTACTAACATCCTCAATTTTTGTTTCCATCAAAGCCCAAAAAGGCACATTGTGTTTCCTGATGCAAGAACGAATAAAAAATTGTTTGGCACTATTATGAATGCCACCCTGACAATTCCAACTTACAAAAGAGAAAGACATCTAAAATTATGGAAAACCTCAAAAGATTGCGCTATTCAAGAAGATGAACTCTCATCTAACGCTTTTATAATCATCTCTTTATTCCTGTCTCTGAATAACCTAAGTTTCTTTCCAAACTCAAAAGTGAGCTGATTCTCATTATCTGCCGATTTGTGCGAGAGCTTCTGGAGAATGATTTTGTTTATGTTTGAGATGTCAGGCCCAGACGAGGTTGTGAGGCTATCAGTTGGGATAGGATTTGAGGATGGTGGCTATGAAAGGCTATTGCTACCTGCCAACTCGTTCTAGCCATTATGAGTGACATGGTTATTAGGAGGATTGTTGCAATGAGTTGCAGCATTATCCAAAGGAGACTCCAAAACATGAGAAGCGCTACTGGCTGGGATACTAGAGGCAAAAGGAGTCTCCATGAAACCCACCGAATGATCAAGCCTTGCTGTCGCTGAAGTAAATGAGGTGGAGTTGAGCACTAGACCATTGCAACAGGCAACCGCTTGGCGATGTGAACTGATATAACAGTGTCTCCCACTTGTAAATCAATAGTGTGATTCTTAAGAGATAAGGGGACTGACATGAGATAGGAAACAATGTCTAAATGGTCAGGGCAATCAAAGTTGAAATCAATAGACATAAGTTTCCCACACAACGAAGCCAATTGATGAATGAGAGGTTTCGAGATAAAAGCCGGAGGTAAACCCAAAAAATCAGCGTGCGTGAGGCACTCATCCAGAACAAATTCAGTTGGAAATGGACCAACTTCAAAAATCAAATCCTGAAGTGGTAACCAATCCACATCAATAAAACTGTTCATGGAATCATTAGAGAAAAAACACATGACAACCCGATTACCACCCGCTGGTGCAGCAAAATCGATCGCGAAATCTCTATTCCTAACCAAATAAAACAAGTCAGGAATGGTGGAGATATTTTTTACCTTAACTAAACATGCACGTGACAGCCAAGGAGAGGATTGAGTGTTCGGGTTTAAATCAACCATGATAGGTTGAGTGCCATTAACAACAACCATGTAAGAGTTCTAGTCTCTAGACGATTCTCAGAAAACTTTCTAATGTTTAGGCAGAGTAGCTGTCTGTTTTGGGGCTTGATGAGGGCTAAGGTTGCGGCGGGAGTATCTACTTTATAGGCGCTCATTCTGATTGCACCAATACAAACCGAGTTCATGCGATAAAGGACCTCATGCAGTGGTAATGAACCATCTGGTGTTAAAAAGCCAAAGTTTAGATTTCTGATATTCCTCTTCCTAGCTATATAAACATTGCCATTAATACCATACTTCCTGAAAACTAATTGCAAAGCCTTGAAATCATGAGAATTAAGGTAATTCTCAAAGTAAACCCTAGTTCCTTTCATTGTTGAGTTGTTAACATCGATGGTTGCTCTGTTTGTTTTCCTGGTTGAAGGGAGGAAAGGGCGAGGAAGGTGGCTGGTGGTTTCCGGCGCTTGGTGATGGAGACGGTGGCTGCTAGGGGCGGCGGGGTAAGGGTTTTTGTGCTGGTAGGGTTTCGCCATTTTTATTTTTTTATATTATATACTTTTGATTTATGTATTCAATTTATATTATCGATATTAATTATATTGGTTTTCTTAACGGACAATTATGAAAAGCATGTTGCAATAATGAAATTTGTGTTGCAAATGAAAAATAAAGTGTAATGTAAAAGTGTTGCAAACTTAAATAAATGTGATGCAAATTATAAATAAAGTGTTCAAAAATAGTGTTGTCGTTACGTCAAAAAAGTGTTGCTGACATACTAACGGTCGTTAATTGTGACGGCAAGAAACTTATTAGCAACACTAATAATCGAGTTGCAATAGGGTAAAAAAGTGATGCAACAACCGCCTATTGCAACACGTTTTTTGTGGGTTGCTACAAATACGAAATGTGTTGCGACAGACACCTATTGAAAGGAGAGCCGAACCATCACTTTTTTTCGCTATAAGTGTTGCAACAGAAGCTGTTGCGTCATTTTTAGCACTTCAAGCAACATTTTTCTAGTGTTGCAACAGGCCATCCATGGCGTAGTTGTACAGTCCGTAAAATTATGTTTCGAGTTTGGGTATACTTGATAGAGCTTGTATTTCGTATTCCTGTTATTTATTACTAGAGTTATCGATGCGCAAAGGTTTTTTCCTTTCAAGGACTTCCACTAATATCTGTGTCCTGTTATTATTTCACTTGCTTTACTATTTATTGTTGCGAATCTATTTTAATTGAAGGCATATCACGTTGGTACGAAAATAATTGTTTTGGACCTAAGATTATTTCATTATGAATTTTCATCCGGTCAACAGTGAGATAGAGGAGAGGAACTATATAGGCTTCTTAATTTTATTTCGTTATAAGTTGGCTTCTTATGTGCTTGTAAGGCTTTGATTATAACTTGTATACAAGCTTATTCAACTCAATATCCAGGGATTTTGCTCCAATACTAATTTGTTGTTGTTTTTACAATCAATAGAAAGAAAAAGAATAGAAACTTAATATTATTTTATTGTTTTGGTTTTCATTACGAGGTGTTTTTTATGAGTCCTAACTGTGGGTAGAACCTTTAATTCATGTCCACATCTAATCTAAACCTAGATTGCCAATTTGTAGGTACCTTGAAGGCAAGATGGTTGTACACATTCCTGAGGTTCGATTTGTAGGTGGATGCTTAAGGATGAATTAGTCTTTATACTAGACTACATTCATGGGGTTAATTTTATTATTTTTTTATGAACTTGTAAATTAATATAATAAAAAAGAATAAAATATAAATTATATTTATAAAAGTTAATTCAAATAATTATGTACTCCTAATTTGTGATATGTCTCAAATTAAATAACAGATTCTACAATAAATTTCCAACAAATTGCCATCAATTGTAACTTGTTCACAAAAAAACACTTCTAATGCCAACGAGAAGTGATAATAAAATTGGAAGATGTAAAAGGATCTCTGTCTAACTCCCCTCGAGCATGAGAGATTCTAGCCATATGAAGAACTTGTTGCACCCAAGAGATAAGGTTTCAGATAATCCGAAGAAAAAGTTCAACAAAATTAGTTGTCAATCTATTTTTGTTTGATAAATAGAAAACGAAAAAGTAAGAAAACTGTTTGGTTTGAAAAAACGATTTTCATATTCCACTTCCTGTTTTCTTTTCATTTTCCAAATTTTTAAGTTTCCAGTTTTCTATTAAAAAACTGACAAGCAGAAAACATATTTATTTTTAGGAATTTAAGTTTGTTTTCAAAAACTATTTAATAATATACAGTACTTGTTAAAACATTGTAGATGATGTTAAAAATATTTTCAAATAAAATTAAAAAACAAATATAAATTTTAAACTAATCAATCATAAATTTGAAAAAATTTTAATCAATTTGTTTTTTGAAAACCTCCAGAGGAAGGTTATGTTCCTCCTTTGAAAAAGGATTGGAAATGGTGAAAATTTCGGTGCGAACGTCTCAACTAGGTTGATGCATTCTCTTACCTACAAAACACATTTATTAAAATAAAAGGAAAAAATATACATAGTTAATAGAACAAAACAGGCTTTGCTCGCAAAAAAAGAAAAAAGAACTAGCGAAAACGGTAGCTCATACACCCCATTGCATCATGTGCAAAAAAATTAAAACAAAATTCAAGACAATTGTCCCAATTTGAAGAACGACCGGTGATCCTTCCATGCGCAGCGAGAGCGTCCGCGAATCCATTTGCTTGTCAAAAAGTGTGTGTCACCATCAGCAAAAAATGCGTAATCGATCGAAGACAAGCAGCCCAATTTGCCCGAACTGAATGAGGCACCTTCAAGCCCCGATTCCTTAGCAAAAGCACAACGTACATGGAGTCACTCTCGAACCAAAGTTGTTCCCACCCATTTGAAACCGCAAACTTGATGGCAAACATTGTATCTTGAAGTTCAGCAACAAAGCTAAAAGTGTTGTCAATCGAAAAAGAAAAACAATGCAAAACTCTTCCCTTTTCATCACGAAAAACCTCGCCACAGCCCAATGCACCAAGAGAGCCAATTGAGGAAGCGTCGGTGTTGCATTTGATCCAACCATTAGGAGGAGGAGTCCAACAAACTGCTGTAATCAATTAAAATATAAGTTGATTCATGTATAGGTTAGCACTGGAATAAGAATTAAAAACTTGGATTTTTAACGCCCTTAAAGATTTTCATATCACATCGTGCAATTTGTAAGATGGATATGCTTCAAGTTCAAATATTTATAGTTTCTTTTAATTCATATACATGTATAAAAATATTTTAGTTGACATTTAATTTTCATTTTTTTATTTTACATTTTCTTTAAGTTTTTTTGAAAAACCCCTAGAAAGACGATGTGTCTAACCGAGAGCTAAAAGGTTGAGATGAGAGAAAATTTTAGGGCGAAGTCCCCAACTAGGTTGATTTCCTCACTTGCCTACAGAACTCTCGTCCCTCTTTTATTAAGAAAAACGGTACTCAAGATGAGTAACGTATTAGTTACATGAACGTATTAGTTTCGGATTAACAATGATATCCTTAACCAAGTAGCTAATCGATTGTTTATTACATTTGAAATAAAACCAACATAGATGAATAGAAGAGATTTGATGATCCACATTCGGTTGTCTTTCTTCAATATAAACTTGTTCCTTGAACTCCAAATTGACCATGCGATAGCTAGCCAAAGTGCCAAACCGAATTGCATTTCTTGGCCAACTTTGAAGTAAATTTGCCATTCAAGGAAAAAAAGACATTTCTATATTCGAAATTGCGCTGTTGAAACCAAGCCATTTGATGGCATCCATCCAAACATGGTAGCTCTTTTCACAAAGAAAAATTGCATGATCATTTAATTCTTGAAATGGACAAAACGGGCAGCCACTATCTCGCACCGAAGCACAACCTCTATTGAATAAAAGCTGTCTTATTGTCAACCTTCCGTGGAAAAATGTCCAAGCCAAGAAATGCATCTTAGGTGGAACGCAGCATAGTGAAATCTACAAAAAATCAGAGTTTGGCAATGGCCAAAGGTTAGTTCCATAAAAGACTGATGTAAAGCTTGATGTTTTGTAAGCGAATTCCACTCCCGATTCCCAAACAATACGGTGTGAATGAGGCAAAAAAGACCAACTGATCCGTCCCTCCATGGATGAACCCGAATACAAATGAGATGGATTTGAGGTAATAATCCATTATCCTAGTTCAATGCACCTCGCTTTCAAGTTGGGTCTAAGGTTCCTCGACCAAAACGATCTCCCAAAACAGTCCAGCCTAATACTTCTAAGCAGTCCTCATAAACTGATGCAGCCTTCCTATTGCATAGCTCAAACAAATCCGGAAAGAATGATTGTAGCAGTTTATTCGAGGTCTAGTTGTCAAACCAAAACGAAGTGATCAAGCCATTACCAATCGTAACCCGACAATTCTCGCAGAAATAATCCTAGTATATACAATGGCAGCAACAAGAAAGTATACTCAACCAAATTGGTGATAAATTGCGATGATCAAATGATGCAAATTCATGCCGATTTCGAAATCCATATTGACGAACACAATAAGCATATCAAAGCGACGTTACATCCGATGATATTATCTTTGACAACAACTTGAAAAGTAAGCTCGCATTAATAATCTTATCATTTGCTAACTAATTCCACAAATCCCATTTCTATTTGCATCACCGCGCCAAAGAAAATTCCTCATCAATCGATTTAATTTCTCTTCATTTTGAGGATTGACATGAGATATAATGGAAGAGAAGAAATGACAGATTTGATGAGAACCATTCTACCATCATACGATAAGAAATTCCCTTTCCAATTCACTAATTTATGGGAAAATTTGGCAAGTAAGGACTCCCAATTAGCGATCGGTATCTTCTTGAAGGGGAGAGGGACTCCTAGATATTTGATCAGGAACTTTTCAATTTGACATCCAAGCTTCATGACAAAACGATCCAATCTGTCATTATCAACATGAATCACTAACAACGAACTTTTGTGGAAGTTTATGCGCAAACCAGAGACTAATTCGAAGGACTTAAGAACTATCATAAAATTCGTAATAACATAGTCCTCAGCCTGAAGAAAACAAATGGTATCATCCGCAAATTGTAACAGCGAAATGTCCTGTAAATTATCTTCCAAACGAAATCCAAGAAGTAATCCTTGACCCACACTAGCGTCAATCAACTTCTTTAAACCTTCCATGGCCAGGACAAAAATGAATGGAGATAAAGGGTCACCTTGCTTTACCCCTTTATGTAGTTGAATAGGTTGACACGGCAATTAGATAGCCACGCAATCCATTTCATGTCAAAACCCATTGCCGACATCATCGCATCGATATAAGTCCACGATAAGCTATCAAAGCCCTTGTGGAAATCCAATTTCAAAATAACACATGAATACCTTTGCCTATGGGCTGAATTGATAATCTCTAAAGCTAAGAATGAACAATCATGAATGCTCCTTCCCTTGATAAACACAAATTGATTGATGGGAACTAATTTCGGAAGAATTGGTTGCAAGTGGTGGGAAAGAAGTTTCGCAATCATCTTATAAATACCATGGATGAGCGCAATAGAATGGAAATTTTCAAAGGTTGACGTCCCCACAGTTTTCGGAACCAAAATTGTGAAGGAGGTCTTTAAAGAATTTGGCAAGGTGGCTGTTTCGAAGAATTCAATAAAAATCTCGAATATGTCTCCTTTCAATTCCTCCCAAATCCTTTTATTGAAGTAGAAGTTATAGCCCTCAGGTCCCAACACTTTGTTTTTAGCACATGATGAAATTACGTTCTAAATTTCCACTTCTGAAAATGGCTTAATTAAATTAGCATTTGCCGAGGAAGACACATTTGCAAAATGTAATTGACTAAGGGAGAACGAGATAATGTGGGACGGTTTAAAAGGATCGAACAGCTGCCGTAATTGAATTCATATCATGAGTGAGCTGTCCGTTAACTAGCAGCTATGTAATCCTGTTGTTTTGAACCATGTCGCTGTAACACGATGGAAAAATGCAGCATTTTGATCACCCAATAAAGTCCACTTGATCCTTGACTATTGATGCCTTATATTTTTGTTGATCCGATGAAGATTAGACAGCTCCATATGGTATTGTAGCAGTTTGGCAATAGCATCAGCAACAATCCCCACATGTGAGCTGTCCATGGTTAACGAAAGAATCTAACATCCAACATTCTTGATTTGTGTTTCAAAATTCCCAAAGTTTTCTCGATGCCACGGATGAATAGCTGAAGTCAATCTCATCAATTTGAAGTGGAGGTCACCGGTTGGATTCGATATAGTCTGGATGATCCCACCAGCAATTTAGTGAACGGAAAATCATATGACCAACTGATGCCATGATACGATATTGAAAGAGAATCGGTAAGTGATCCGATATAGTTAAATCCATCGTTGAAATTGAAGCATTCGGCCAGAGGTTTGAAATTCTACAAGAAATTAATACCCTGCCAATTCTTGAAAAAGAATGCGTGTTCGACCAAGTAAAATCATGCCCATGTAACGGTAAGTCAAGGAGCTCCGCTTCATTAACAAAATCACAAAATTGAACAATTGATTGAGAGAACTTGCCACCCAATCTCTCTGATTCATGAAGAACTTCATTGAAATCACCACAAACCATAATACGATTTAATAGTCTGCTAAGTTGTAACACTTCTCTCCACATTTGAAGTCATTTAGTTGCTAAGGTCGAACCATAAACCGTGACCACATACAAGTCTAGCAATAAGGTGGTAAATGCACCACCGAATTGATGAAATTACCACAGTAACATTAATTAATGTCGTGTTTTAAGAGAAAATAATACCACCTGACATGCCTTGTGATGGTGAACAATGAAGAGTGGAGTCATTAAGTCCCTAAAAATTCTGTGCTTTAATCTCAGAGATTACCTCGCATTTCATTTCCAACAAAATCCGAAATTGAATGTTACCACCACGACAATTCCAACAAATGAATGAAAAAGACATTAAATAAAATGAAAATCCAAGAGTACCTCAGCAATCATTTTAGTTCCCTGTGCTATCATCTAGAGAAGACAAGATAATGTTCTTGTGTTTCTCTTTGAAGAGTTCTAACTTCTTGCCTACCATAAACGTGAGTAAGTTCTCCTCGGAGAGTGGATCGGAGGGGAGTGAATTCAATATTATTCAGTTCATATTCCTACTATTAGGCCCTGAGGAGTTGGAGCTGCCGATTTCATGACCCGAATGTGAACTTTCTGCATGCGGAATTTGCTCTCGGTAATTGTTGCTAATTTTATCGATAGAACTGTCACTGTTGAGCTGAAGTTGGGTGAGTCCGCATATTCATATCAGGTAGAGTACAATGTTTGCTATTTTGAGGTTGCATGTTAACTGCCTCCTGTACTATCTTTGGAACATAGTTGCTGCCTAGTGGTGAGACAGGATTGGCTGATGGAGGAGTACTGTCAGAATCAGATACCGAGACACGATCGTGGTAACAAGCGACAGCCTGTCTAAAGTTGACCTTAACCGAAGCAAGAACATCACCAATTTGAATGTTAACAAACTGATTTCCCATATTAGTAGGAATATAAAGTAGACAGGATACCACATCTAAACATTCCGGTCTATCAAAATTGAAATTAATCAAAACTAAATTCTCGAAGTAACCAGCGAGCTGTATGATTAATGAATTAGATAAAGTGGCCAGAGGGATTCCAAGAAAATCAGCATACATTAAACATTCATTCAGAACGAAGTCAACTGGAAATTCCATTACCTCATAAACTAAGTCTTGAAGTGCCAAACAATCAGATTCAATAAAACCTAACATTGCATCTGTTCAATGAAAACATAATACGGCCTGATTTCAACCACTGGTGTAGCAAAATCCAACGCAAAGTTTCTATCCCTCACTACCAAAAATAGGCCAGGAATGATGTTGATTTTCCTAACTCGAACAAGACAAGAGCGATTGATCCAAGATGGAGGGGGTAGAAATCAGATCCAGCTTCAATACTAGTTTGATCAAAGATGAATTATTTACTACAGCAGCATACGAACAGTAATCTCTAGATGCATTGTGAAACACTCTTAATTTCTTTGCCGATTCATTATTAATCGTACGGGGTTGGAGCAACAGGTGATGCGATGGGGTTTTGACGATAATACATGGATTTAAAAGCATGCTGTTTAATGTTCCTAATGCAGACTGAATTCATATGATATAGAACCTCATGCATCGGGAGGCTTCCATCAATTGTTAGAAATCAAAAATTGAGATTTCTCTTGTTACATTTATGAGCAACGTAAACTTTCCCTGAGATCCCATATTTGGATAAAACAAATTCCATTGCCTTCGTGCCATATGACTTTGGGAAGTTTTCGAAGTAAACCTTATTATGAATCGTGGTTAAAGGGTTGCGAGGTGAGGAGTAGGCTAGGATGTGTGGTTGTCAGGGGCAGTTAACATGGTGGTGAGAAGGTTCCGGTAAAAGGTGGCGGTTGGGGGGTGTTGTAGGGTTAGGGTTCACCATGGTGGCTGTTGTTAAGATATTAGTGTTTTAAAAATATATTTTCTTTAAGTTTTATAATTTTCAATTTCTTAAATGATGAATAGAAATTAAAAACATGGTAACTTATCCGCGAATCTTGAATTGCTTACTCGAAGTAAACCACATCAACAAAGGCTGCAAAACATATTGCAATCTGAAATTCCAACAGCTAAAGATTTTAACAATCTTAAAGAGAAACTTGACAGAGCCTCAAGGATGGCTCCATTGGTGGAATTGACTCATGATACTAAGGATCCAGAGGATAGTAAATCGGATAACCATTCAAGTGGTAAGGAATATGGAGATAGTGATGGTGATGATTCATTGTTAATGAATGAACTTGATTCTAATGTGGGTAATGCTGTACATGAGGAGATTGCCAACCCTAACAGGATAAATTTAATGGTTTATTTGAAGGAAGGAATGAATGCAGAAGCATTTTCTAATAAGAAAGAATCTTGGGTAGACTTAACCAAAAGGGAGGAAATGGGGGAATGGAAAGTCGCAATGCGAAAGAGGAACAAGAAATCTGCTTCTGCATCGCCAATATCGTGACAGCCTCTTGGAAGGTACACTTAATGATAGCTCTCTTTTGGAATTGTAGGGGTATTAATAACGTTGATACCCAATTTTATCTTTAGTCTTTAGTAACGAGGTATAAGCCTATGTTTGTCTGCTTGGCTAAACCTATAGTTCCATTTAGTAGAATAGTTGCTTCCTTTTGGAAAGGTTTGGGGCTGAGTTTGATTGGCATGAATGATAAGCCAATTCTGACTTTGTGGGTTTTTAAAGCACTTAGCTGTGATTGGAGGACTGATCTATTTTCATCAACGGAACAACTTATTGATGTTCGCTTAACAAGGAATGCGTTGCATCTCAATCTTAGTCTAGTATACGGTAGTACAAGACCAAATCATCATTTGGATTTGTAAAATAACATCCGTTTTGGGGCTAACTCAGGTTGAATATTGCTGGAGGATTTCTATGCTATTTTGGGCAGCCATGAAAAGTCAGGGAATGCTCCGAATGTGAGTTCATGTCAGAATTTCAGAGATTGCATTGATGATGCTTGATTGATTGATATTATAGCGGTTTGTCCTTTTTACACTTGGTCTAATAACAGATTGGGTGCTGACAGGGTGGAGTATCGGTTGGATAGGGTTTTGGTGAGTGCTGATTTTTCAGATTTATGCAATTCTTACAATTTTACGATTTTGGCCATACATTGTTCGGATCATCATCCTTTACTTTTCGAGGAAAAATTTGGTGGGGCAAGGATTTCAAGATTCTGTTTTCAATCCATGTGGACTACACATGATTCTCTTCAAGGTTTAATCGATAATTTTGGCATGATGATTTCCCCTCGCTTCCTTCTTCACAATTGCTCATGCTTAAACTAAGGAGGCTACGTCCGTTGCTTAGGAATTGGAATTGGGATGTCTTTGGAAATATAGATGTTAATGTACGAGATAGCGAATCTTCTTTGTTGGATATCCAAAATCATATTTCTTTAAACGGGCCAACTGATGATTTAATATCTGATGAGTTGGCTGCCCACTCATGCCTTCAACTTCACATCAAGCAACAGGAGATTTATTTCAAAGAGAATTCAAGGGTAAGATGGCTCAAAGAGGGGGATAGGAACATGAACTTTTTTCATCGTATGGCGAAGGTCCGAAGTGAATCTATGGGGATCAACGCTTTGATGGTTGTTATGACCACGGATGTTGAGCAAATTTCAGCACACATGATTAATTATTACAGCAGCCTTTTCCAGGCAGATCAGTCCACTAATGTAGATATTCATCTGGTTCAATCGGTGATTCCTCATAGGGTAACGGTGGAGGAGAATGCGGTGTTAATAACCATGCCTAGTATGGAGCTGATAAAGGAAACTATTTTTAACATGGAGGCGACTAGTGTTCCTGGCCCGGATGGTTTTACGGGTATCTTTTTCCAAAAGTTTTGGGACATTGTGGGGAAAGATGTCTCCCGAGTGGTCCTAGATTTTTTCAGCTCGAGAATGATGTTGCCAAGGCTGAACGCAAGCTTGATGATTCTAATTCCTAAAAAGGATGGTGCGGATAGAGCGGAGGACTTTAGGCCGATTGCAATGTCCAATTTTGTTTTCAAAGTGATTGCGAAGATTATTGCAAACCGTTTGAATGAGATTGTGACCATGATTATCTCAGAAAATCAATTCGTGGCTGGATTTGAAGTATTTTAAGCTCGGCGAGGCTTTCAATTATCACTCCTATTGGGCAGCGAGGTTTCTTCAAATGCACAAGGGGTGTTCGACAAGGGGATCCCCTCTCCTCTCTCCTCTTTTTCTTGGCTGAAGACTTCTTGAGCAGATTTATTTTATCCTTGGTGAATTCGGGAAACTTTAGCTACATGCGTTACACAACAGAGGTTCATTTCCCCTCTCATATGCTATATGCAAATGACATCCTTCTTTTTTGCAAGGCTATGATTGAAAATATGAAGGTTATCCAAGACACTTTCAATTTGTATGGAGCTAACTCGGGACAATGGGTTAATTGGAGCAAGTCATCGATTTATTTTAGCGAGCATGTTCATGGAATAAGGGGTGATATGTTAGCTGGTCTTACTGGTATTTAGGTGGGAAACATTCCTTTCTCGTACTTGGGGGTTCCATTATTTCATGGGGTACCAAAAGCCATTCATTTGCGACCATTGTACCATAAAGTTTTGCAGCGGTTCGCGGGTTGGATTGGCAGCTCTCTCTCTATGTTTGGCCACATGGTTTTAATCAAATCAGTAATTAACAGCTCGTTTTTACACTCTTTTATGGTGTACAAGTGGCCAGCCTCACTTATTAAAAGTATTGAGCGCGCAACACGAAATTTTCTTTGGAGCGGCAACATTGACAAATAGAAATTGATCACAGCTCCTTAGAGGGTTTGTCAAAAACCATTTGCAATGGGTGGTCTTGGTATGAAGAAATTGGAGGATATCAACATTTCTATGCTTGTTAAGTTAGCGTGGGGCCTGATCACGTACTGTAATGGTTTTCTACATATTCTTCGTAAGTGTTTCATCAAGAATGACTTAGCGTTGGACTTGATCAGCAATTCTAGCATTTAGAATTCTCTACGTCACCCTTACTGCCTGGTTCACAGTAGTATGGTTTGGTTCGTTGGTGAATCTATGAGCTTGAACTTTTGGAACTCCGCGTGGATATCTCCGACAATTGGGGAAGCTCTAAACGTTTCTCTGGTGAATCGGGCTAAAAGAAATGACCTGGTTTTGAATTTTCTAATCAATGGCATTTGGTGTAATCTTCCACACAATCTACAGGCCTCGACTAAGCGACAAGTGATGGAGGTGAAGCCCTCGGTAGATCATTTCGATGTAGCTTATTGGAAACCAGCAACCAATGGTATTTTCTCAGTCAAGCTCTTTTACCAATGGCTGCAAGCACAGTACCAAGCCTACCATTTCTCGAGATAAATCTGGCATCTAACCATCGCTCCGTCGCATGCCATTATTTTTTAGAAAATGGTAACGGGGATACATTTCGACCCATGATGTATTGATGCGTAAAGGAATTAAAATTATTTCATAATGCAGCCTTTGTAAATGGAATGTTGAGGATAGGAAGCATCTCTTTGTATATTGCACTTTCGCAAGGGCTTCGTAAGTGTTTCATCAAGAATGACTTAGCGTTGGACTTGATCAGCAATTCTAGCATTTAGAATTCTCTACGTCACCCTTACTGTCTGGTTCGTAGCAGTATGGTCTGGTTCGTTGGTGAATCTACGAGCTTGAACTTTTGGAACTCCGCATGGATATCTCTGACAATTAGGGAAGCTCTAAACCTTTCTCTGGTGAATCGGGCTAAAAGAACTGACCTGGTTTCGAATTTTCTAATAAATGGCATTTGGTGCAATCTTCCACACAATCTATAGGCCTCGACTAAGCAACAAGTGATGGATGTGAAGCCCTCGGGAGATCATTTCGATGTAGCTTATTGGAAACCAGCAACCAATGGTATTTTCTCAGTCAAGCTCTTTTACCAATGGCTGCAAACACAGTACCAAGCTTGCCGTTTCTCGAGACAAATCTGGCATCTAACCATTTCTCTGTCGCATGCCATTATTTTTTAGAAAATGTCAATGGGTTACATTTCGACCCATGATGTACTAATGCATAAAGGAATTAACATAGTTTCATTCTGCAGCCTTTGTAAATGGAATGTTGAGGATAGGAAGCATCTCTTTGTATCTTGCACTTTCGCAAGGGCTTTGTGGACAGCCCTTCAATCTCTTTTTGGCAGAAGTTTTGACATCTCCAATGACGTGGATAACCTCATGGAAATAGCCTTTAAACACCACTTCAGTCCTCAAGTTTAGATTTTATGGAATGCGGGAATTGTTAACGTTGTTTGGCTCATATGGACAGCGAAAATGGCAAGCATTTTTTAGGAGAAACAACCCAATATCCATCACTCTTTGCAGCAATTATGTAATTTTACGAAGAACTGATTGCTTACGCATTGGGTCTATTTGGAACTCGGTAGCTGAAATGAGCATTTTACACAACCTTGGTATCGCTCCAAGATTTCATACGGCACCCAAAATTATTAGAGTATGTTAGTTGAGACCGATGGAGGGCTGGTTTAAAGTCAATACTGATGCCTCAATGGAAGGAGCCCCTAGCCCGTCAGGATGTGGTGGAATCTTTAGAGATTCTAATGGCAATTTTGTTTATGGTTATTCTTTTTACAAGCCCTCATCTTTGGCATTTGTAGCAGAGTTGGAGGTTGCCATTTTTTGCGATTAAAATGGCACTGGGCAAGGGATGGAATCGGTTATGGATAGAAAGTGACTCAACGTTCGTGGTTCAGCTTCTTCATTCTAGAAATCCTAGAGTACCGTGGCACATAAGAGCTGATTGGTTGGATTGCTTGAAGATTCTACAAAGAATGCAAGTTCTAGTGACGCACATGTTAGATTTTGATTACAAAATCTGTCATGATATCTTTTTAATTTAATTAGTTTGTTTAGATGATAATTATGTGATAAAGTTTAGATTACAATTTGAATTTAAATTGATATTTTATCACGTTTTTATCTTGTAAGCCTATAAAAAGGCATTGAACTTTTATAATAAAGTGTGCCCAATGAACTCATGAATTGCAAGTTTGAGTTCAGTCTCATTAAAATACCAACAGTGGTATCCGAGCTTAAATGATCTTAAGGGCTTGTGAGATGGGTCACCAAATGTGTTTGTGATAGAAATAACGAAATGATACTAGCACAAAGAGAAGTGTTAGTAGTATATATGCAATATTGAGAAGCACAACTCATGAAATTAAAGTTTGAGTTAGATGCTCATCAAAAAGTGTATCAAAAGGAATTTGGAGACAAGTGCTTCAAAGTTCGATGGTGACAAATTGCATCATCAAGGTTCGATGGTGGGAGAGTACATCATCAAAAACAATAAGCAGATTTTGAATCAAGAGGGAGTGTTAGATTTTGATTACAAAATTTGTTATGTTATTTTTTTAATTTAATTAGTTTGTTTAGATGATAAGTATGTGATAAAGTTTAGATTACAATTTGAATTTGAATTGATATTTTATCATATTGTTATCTTGTAAGCCTATAAAAAGGCGTTGAAGTATTATAATAAAATGTGCCTAGTAAACTCATGAATTGTAAGTTTGAGTTCAGTCTCTTAAAAAGCCAACAACCATTATTGCTGAAATTCAATGAATGTTTTACTTGCTAAAAGATCTGACAATCAAGTGCACAACTCCAGCCTTAATGTTCTTCGAAAACACTTCTTCCATCCACATTGTAAAGAACAACGTATTCAATGAAAGGATCAAGTACCTAGATATTGACTGCCCGTTATCAGATCCAAAGTTCAAGAAGGAACTATTCATTTAATGATTGCCTCAACTTACAATCAAGTTGTAGATATGTTTACGAAACCTCTACATACTCGTGCATTTATACAATAAATAAAAAAATTAGGCTTGCTTAGCATTCGGTAATTCAAGGTGAAGGTTAAGTCATCTTGGTATTTTGCAAATTCAACGATTTTAAATAAAAAAATTAGGCTTGCTTAACTTTCTACTATTTCAAGATGATGTCTATCTTGCGGGAGGTTATTAGGATATAAAATAGCACTATTTTAAAAATCCTTGCCTAGGTCCACCTAGGCGCTATTTCAAGGGTTGCCGCCGGGTTACGCCTAGCACTTAAACCATGCTGACTAGCGCCTAAATCCGTCTAGACCCCAATTAATCACCGCCCAAGCCCCGATTAATCTTTGGTCACCTGACTTGTGCCTAGTGTTAGTATTTTAGTGTAATTGGATTTGGCTAATTGACCAATTACATCGTGGTATATCATCGAACAACTTAAGAGAGTGTAGAGCGTATGCTTGTTTGGGTTCCATCACGATTTGGGGGTTCGATGATAGCGCCCCCGGTAGCGGGTTCTAGGGACATGTCTTTTGCCCAAAATTTCATGTCTTTTGGACATGTCTTTGCTCGAAAATTTGTGTCTTTTGGAAATGTCTCTTGGACTACTGTATATACATGAAATTAGTCATACTTCATGTTGGTTCGAAAAAATTACAATATTTTTGCATTCTAAGTTCTTGATTTAAATTCTAATTTTATCCGATTGAATATTTGGGAGAACCAACGAATAATTTCAATCAGATAATGATATTCACGACTTCATATTCATCCAAGTTATTCCTGATTTACCAACAAAGATTGAAATTAATTCTAAAAATGTCGAACAAAGAATCTGTGAAGGATATGACAAGTAAGTTTGCGAAACTGAGGGTCGGGATTTTCAAAGATGGTAGAAGAAGATGCATTTTTTATTGACTACACTGAAAGTTGTATATGTTCTGAGTACTCCCATGACATAATTTGTTGAAGATGAAACAGCAAAACAAACTAGGAATCATGACAAATGGGAGAACAATGACTAAATCTGTCGTGATCACATCTTGAACGGTATGTCTGATTCCCTTTTTTATGTATACCAAAATGTTGAGTCTGTAAAAGAACTATGAGATTCTTTAGAATCAAAGTACATGACAAAAGATGCTTCTAGTATAGAAGTTTTTGGTTAGTAATTATATTAACTATAAAATGGTTGATACTAGATCAGTCATGGAACAATATAATGAATTGTTAAGGATTCTTGGTCAATTTGTACAACATGACATAAAGATAGATGAATCCATTTCAGTTTCTAGTATCATAGAAAACTGGCACCCCCTCGTGGAAAGATTTTAAACATACTTTAAAATATAATAAAGAAGAGTTAACTCTGGTTCAACTTGTAAATCATTTTAGGATTGAAGAATCCTTAAAGGATCAAGATATTGACAATAATCCTAAGGGAAAAAACAAGTTGGTACTGTTTCTGTAAACATGGTTGAAGAGGGTGTTTTCTCTTAAGTATCCAAACAGTGACAAAGGCAATAAACGTAAGTTTAAGGGAAATAACAAGTCTTCCGACAAGAAACCTAAAGTGACATTTTAGAAGTGTGGCAAACAATTCAAGAAGGATTGTCAAGTTGGTAAAGGCAAGAACAATTCTGGTTCGAGTGAATCTTAGGATCTCGAAAAGCAACAATGTCAGATTTTAATGCAAAATTGTAATTCTAATCAGAATTATGCGTCTTTAATTTATGAGGCATTTTATGTGCAAGATGATGATGTTGCATGGTGGATTGATTCAGGAGTAACAAGTCACGTGTGTAAGGATCTTCGTTGGTTCAAAGATTTTCAACCAATCGAAGATGGATCTATGTTAAAGATGGGAAACATTGCAAATGAACCAATCAAAGGACTAGGAAATGTTAATTTTGTATTTACTTCTGGAAAATGTATATATTTAAAGAATGAATTGTATGTTCCTAGTATTCGAAAGAATCCGTTGTCTGGTTTTGTGTTGAATAATTTAGGATACAAGCAAGTGTATGAAAGTGGCAAGTATATCTTGTCAAAACATGGTACTTTTTTTGTATTTGGTTATTTAAGTAATATAATATTTATGTTAAATATTAATGCTTCTTTTGGTGATTTATCTTCTTTTATTGTTTCTTCTAAAACTAGAAAAAATTTGATTAAATCTAAATTGTGGCATATGCTAAACTAGGACATGTATATTATAAAAGATTGAAAGATATGTCTAAAATGTGCCTTATTCCTACCATTGATATAAACCTTGAGAAATGAAAAATTTGCATGTTAACAAAGATAACCAGAAAATCTTTCACGACTGTTAATCGAGTGACTAATGTATTTGATCTAATACATAGTGACTTATGCGATTTTCACTCTACACCTTCGATAGGAAATAAAAAGTACGTGAATACTTTTATTGATGATTCATCTAGATATTGTTATGTTTATCTGATGCATGCTAAGGATGAAGCTCTTGATAAATTTAAAATTTATAAACAAGAAGTAGAACTACATCAAAGTAATTTCATTAAAAATTTACATACTGACAGAGGAGGTGAGTATTATGATCCAGTATTTTTTCAATCTACTGGTATAATACATCAAACTATAGTTCTTTATACACCATAACAAAATGGTGTGGCAGAAAGGAAGAATAGAACCTTGAAAGAAATGGTTAATTCTTTGTTGTGTTATTTAAGCTTGAGTGAAGGATTCAGGGGGTGAGGCTATGCTAACAACCTGTTATTTATTAAATAGAATTCCTAATAACTGGAATAAAATTACACACTATGAATGTTGTTTTAAAAAACCACCAAGGTTAAGTATTCTGAGAGTTTGGGGTTGTAGAGCAGTAGTAAGAGTCACTGAACCGAAAAGAAGAAACTTGGGTGAAAGAGGTACAGATTGTATCTTCATTGGGTATGCTACGCATTCACATGCATATAAGTTCCATGTAATAGAATCTAATGACTATGTATCCGTGAACTCGGTTATAGAGTCAAGAGATATTTAGTTGAGGGGACAAGGGATGAGGTTGCACATCAGTATCAATATTATTTTATTGTTGTAGAGGATCCTAGAACATTTAGTGAAACTATGGCTTCAAGAGATGTTGCATTCTGGAAAGAAGCTATCTTGGATGAGATGGATTCTATCATGCATAATAATACATGGGTATTAACTGATCTACCACCCGATTGTAAACCACTAGGATATAGAAGGATCTTCAAAAGGAAAGTAAAAGTGGATGGTACTATAGATAAGTATAAAGCTAGATTGGTTATCCAAGGTTTTAGGTAAAAAGAAGGAATTGACTTCTTTGAAGCCTATACTCATGTTGTGAGGACCTCTACTATTAGGTTGTTGATAGCACTTGCAGCTATACACAACCTTGTAATTCATCAAATGGATGTAAAAACTGCAATCCTAAATGGTGAATTAGATGATGAGATCTATATGAAACAACCGGAAGGGTTTGTTACGCCAGGTCGTGAATATAAGGTATGCAAGTTGAAGAAATCGTTATATGAATTAAAACAAGCACCAAAAGCTTGGCATTAAAAGTTTGATAATGTGATTTTGTCTAATGATTTTCTCATAAACCAAGTAGACAAATGTGTATATAGCAAGTTTGATACTTCTGGTAAAGGATTTATGAATTGTATATATGTGGATGACATGTTGATTTTTGGTACTGACCAAAATCAAGTTGATAAAACCAAGAAATTCCTGGCATTTAGTTTTAGGATGAAAAATTTGAGGGAAGCTGAAGTGATTCTTGGTATAAGAATCAAGCGAAAAAACAATGTTATTTCAATTTCTCAATCTCATTACATTGAGAAGATTTTGAAGAAATTCAACTTCAAGGATTGTTCTCCAGTTAGCACTCCTATAGATCCTTGTCTTAAGCTTCTACCTAATAAAGGTGTTGCAGTATCTCAACTTAAATACTCAAGAGCTATAGGTAGTCTTATGTATGCCATGATTAGCACTAGGCCAGATATAGTCTATGCAGTTGGAAAACTTGGTAGATATACTAGTAATCCTAGTTTACATCAGTGGCAAGCTTTGAATCGAGTGTTCAAGTATTTAAAAAGAACCGGTAGCGAGTTGCAAGGGTGGCAGCCCCTGCGCCCCGGTCGCTCGTATACCCGAAGTAAACTTTTTTATTTTGGTATGTAAGTGTAAAAATCTTAAAATTTGTCTTTTGAACATGTCTCTTGCCCGAAAATTTGTATCTTTTGATCATTTCCTTGCCCGAAAATTTGTGTCTTTGAACATGTTACTTACTATAAATACATGAAATTGGTCATACTTCATGTTGGTTCGAAAAAATTACAATATTTTCACATTCTCTTGATTTAAATTATGATTTTATCCGACCGGATATTTGGGAAAACCACCGAAATAATTTCAATCTGATAGTGATATTCGCGACTTCAGATTCATTCAAGTTATCCCCGATTTACCAACACCTAGCGCACACTGTAAAATAGCTATTGAATTAAAGTAATGTAGTCGTTAGAGCTAATAGAATTTTAGTCTTTTCCTCCATTATCTGTTATGGATATATCAACTCAATTTCCCCCCTTCCCCAATTCTCTTCTTCTCTAGAGTTTTTCCTCTTTCAATTCAGTAAAACTTTATAGCTATTGTATTAAAGTAATGTAGTCGTTAGAGCTAATAAAATTTTAATCTTTTCCTCCATTATTTGTTATGGATATATCAACTCAATTTCCCCCCTTCCCCAATTCTCTTCTTCTCTAGAGTTTTTCCTCTTTCAATTCAATAAAACTTTATTTGTTCTTTCATTGTTTATTTCCAGAATGTTGTTAGTTACAATTGTACGAATAAAAAGAAAATTAAGACATGTGCTTATACGATGTTAAAAAATATTTCATTTATATTGATTCATATATGCCTGTGTTTTGAACAAAATTCCTACACCCAGATCAAGTCCTGATAATTTAGGGACCCTAAACATAAATATATAAAAAGTAATAAAGTTGACCATTTAATGAAAAAAAGAGTAATAAAAAATTCAAATACATCAACACCCTTTTAAAGCTGGGTCAGAAAATTGAATGTCACTCTCAACTTTCAAAAGAACTAGTTACCCCCTTAACTTGGTAAAAATGATCAGTTACGACTCTTAACTTGGCAAAAATGCATCAGCTTGCCCTCTCAATGTCACGTATCTTCTGTTTGGAGAGAAAAAAATAAAAAAAATGACATCTTTGAAAAATCAAACTAATCAGATTCTGACACGTGACATTGAGAGGACTAACTGATGCACTTTTACCAAGTTAAAAGGAATTATCAATCCTTTTTACCAAGTTAAGGAAGATAACTAATCTTTTTGAAAGTTGAGAGTATTATCAAATTTTCTAAACCCACTTAAAGGGGATGTTTATGTATTAGGCCTAATAAAAAAACTTAATTTTTACAAATAGTAGGAACTGAAATCATGACTTTTCACATTTTGAACAAGTTTTTTTGTCAACTTTTCTAACACTGATTATCCATATTTCCTACGAGAATCAATGTAATGCAATGTGGGCAAATACAAAAATAAACTAAAAAATTCAACATAAATAATATAATCTCGGCCTACAATAAAAAATAGAAGTTCGAATAATGTTCATAGCAATTACTTATATTAAGGAACAATGGAATTAATCATTCATCAGAAACTTCCATTGTAGGACGCAAAATCTTAGTAACAGATATATTAAAACAAAGATAACAAAATATTTCAGTTAAACAAAAAAAGTCAGTATCCATTGATTTTCACAGGGTCAGGATTTTTGTTTAGATTTTTGTGTATCCAGTATATTTACAAAATACGAGGAAATCTGGTGAACAGTGAAGAACAAGACACCTCTCTGAGCTTGATGAAAAAGGCGAGACGAACCGATCGCAAAAAAAAACGAAACAAGTCTCAGTTGTCAGCAGCCCTTTAAAAGTGCAAATAAAATTAAATTTCCCCAAAATAATAATATACAACAGAAACATATATAGCTCTCCCTCTATTATCAGAATTGATTTTCAAAATTGGGAGATAGATTTAACTTGGTATTATTATTATCAACAGTTTGCAACTTCCCCTTTCATTTGTTTCTCTTTTGCGCGGAAGTCTTCCAAGCTTTTGTACTCTTCCTTTAGTAACTTATTCAACTCGGGATGTTTCTTTATAGTTTCTTTCTGCCCCCGATAATGGTGAAATGCCCTAATACACCAAAAATATTTGTAACAATAACTTTATTTACCAAAGAAAATAAAGAGTCAAATGCAGCACCCTATCGTACATGATTTATTGCACTTGAATCCTCAAATCTACAACATTTCCACATATACCCAAGTTTTTAATGGTTCGAAACGAGCTCTATTAGTTTTCACCTACATGCACCTCATATATATATACCCAATGATACACCCTTGGCAAATTTCGAACTTCCCTTGAATCTTTTTCTAATCTTGTTTCATCATCATGTAACTATATCCCCTATAATTCTTTCCTTTCCGGTAGAAAATATTCTTGGAGACTGAGCAATTTATTTGGTTATTTTATCGGTCTAACTACTATTCTGCTGTTATGGGTCAATACTGTTGTGTTTCTAGGAGGGAGAGATGTCAGTTAATGAGCATAGTTGTTAAAGGCACAAGGCGCAAAACAAAAAAAATGCAAAACCAACTCTACAGTGTTGTTAAAAGCGCCAGGCACTCTTGAGGCGCTAAAACTCCAAATCGTATAGGGCACTAGGCGCTCGCCCAAGAGTGAGGCTCTATTCATAAAAATAGCAAACACTTTATTATTATTATTATTATTATTATTATTATTATTATTATTATTATTATTATTATTATTATTATTATTATTATTATTATTAAGAGATCATAAAGTGTTTTTCCACTACAGAAATACTAAAACCCTTTAAAAAATTGCTTAAATATTGACCACTATATTATATGGTTGTGTTCTTGTTTTTCAC
>CATIWQ010271942.1:0-13990 GCA_949673415.1 Euphorbia schlechtendalii | reverse complement strand
TAATTCAAAGTCGCAGGAAAAGAACATCAAGCTTATTTACAAACTAAGATTAATGAAATGTTGTTAAAATAACATGAGTTTCTACTCAATACCAGCAGTCTACCAGCAGTATACCAGTTGAACATTAAAACTTGGCAAAATGTAGAAAACTGGGTCTCTATTGAAAATACTAGTACAGATATGGTAGTAAGCTGGTATTTGAACAATTTCTCAACAAAATAACTTCATTCATGCTTGATTTGTTTACCAATAATGTATATATCAATTCAAAAATGCAGGAAAAGAACATCAAGTTCATGTACAAACTAACATTAATGAAATATTGTTAAAATAACATGAGTTTCTACTCAATACCAGCTGTCTACCAGATTTTCAGAAACAACAAATTCCATGGCAGGATCTTCATCTGTAACTTGAAACTCTATCTTCAAATTTTCTATTTCTTCATTTATCTTCAGGCTTTTCAATTAGGACTTGTTTGAATTTAGAAAAACTTGAAGTTTACGAAATTACAAAACCAACAACCTTGTAACCAACAAAATTCAAATCCTCATTCTATGATCCGTAGCTATGAATCAAAACAGGAATTCGATCCATTCTGTAGGTTTTCAGAATCAAAATTTATTCGGTTTCTACTTAAACACATGGTTTTTCTTCGAAATCAAACCAATTGAGCTCGGAAACTTACTTGATTGCTGGAGATCTGATGAAATCGCGATTTGATTTTGAAGAAATCTAGATTTACTACGCTTTTTGTTTGAGAGAAAACCTAGAATTTGAGGAAGAAGTTCTGCAATTTTGATGATCGCGTTTGGTTTTGGGAAGGAATCAATCCTTATATAAGACATAATAATTGTAAAGAGAAAGTTCAAAATTGGTATGGAATTACAGTTTCCAATTAGAACGTATATAATATAATTTTGAAACCTTTTTAATGTATTTATAAAATTTCCCTATTTTTTATTGTTATATTACTTTTATGTCTACATGGTATCTCACGTCCTTGACTGATTGTTGACTAGTGACACGCCTAAATAGTGCTTGATTTGATTTTCTATGCTTGTAATTGACATATGTAATTTTCAAGATAGAAAATTTAAAATTATATAATATAGTAGAAATTTTAATGCGCAACAAATTTTTAATGTGAGGACAACCAATAATTTTATAGCGTTTATGAAATTTCTAAATTAGTTAATGAATGGTTGATAGTGACTTTTATTTTAATAGCCGTAAAAGTTATAAGCTGATTTTTGGAATTTAGTTCTAAAATTTATAAGCAGTTGGAATCAATTTGAAATTGATTTCTCAAAAGGTTAAAAGTTGGTGCGTTGAGTTTTGAGACAAATATATTCATTACACGCCAAAAAAAGTCTGTTTTTATACATGTTTTAGTTTTTATATAAATTTGCGCTATTTTATATCGAAGAATGCAATTTATCGTATCAAATTAAATACAATAACAAATCTAATCAAAGGTGAGTAATCTTCGTATGTGTTAAAAAATTAATTACTTTATCTAATAATTATGCATCATGATTCATATGTCGATTATTGTAGGCTATTTATAAATTACTTTTAACATAATATCATAGTTAAACACCGGACAAACACATACCAAAACTTAATAAACTAAATTTGCTTCCATAACAAAACAAACATACCATTCGTCAAGGTTTAATCTGATAACCACTTCAACTTATAAATTGCTTATAAGTTATAGGCTACATTAATTAAATAAATCAATATACAGTTTACCAAATATGTCAATACTTAAATTTAGGTGGGGGGCATAGTCACTTTGACCCTGTTCACTTCAAATTCTGAAACATGAACTGAACTGAACTTAACTGAATTTAACTTAACTGAACTTAACTGAACTAAACTGAACTGAATTGAACTTAATGGACCTGAACTTAACTTAACTAAACTGAACTTAACTTAACTTAACTGAACTTAATGAACCTGAACTTAATTGAACTTAATAATAAATATATTAATTATTAAAATAATAGTAAAACCCATTAAATATAAAAATAAATAAATTATTAATAATTACAAATAATATTATTAATAACTACCTATATAAAATAATTAATAAAACAATTTTAATACCATTAATAATAAAAAAATTCTTAATACGTAAATTCATTTAATTAAAATTTTGTTATTCAAATAATAATTATTTTTACAATTACACGTGAGCTAACAATAATTTTGATAATATATTGTAGTTTGAATTCAAATTATCACTTATTATTAGATTACAAAAACGTAATAGTTGTTTTAATTAATAAATATTTTTATTTTATTATTTCATATCACATTTTCTAAATTAATACTATGGTTATATCAATAACACTAGTAATTATCACTATTTAAAAATTATTTTTACTATATTTATAATCAATATTAACTACATTAAATAATAATTATTTTTCTATATTAATATTTTAATCATTGTTCTTCTTTTTATTATTAATACTATTAATTTTTATTAAAGATTAATTAGAATAATCATTATTAAAATTAAAATTTATGGACCTGAACTGAACTTAATAGATCTTAACTTAACTGAACTGAACTTAACTTAACTTAACTGAATTGAACTGAACTGAATTTAATGGACCTGAACTTAACTGAACTGAACTTAACTGAACTGAACCAAATTGAAGGTGAAGAGAACAGGGCCTTACATCGATTAATTTTTTTCTAATATGATATTTTCTTTTTTCTTTATCTTTTAATATTTGTTATGTATTGTATTTAATATTTTATTGAGTTTTAAACATGTGATCTTAATTATGAATTTTCTATTGCACAACAACACAAGTTTGATAATTTTATAGTTGGTTGTACTCAATTGTTTTTAGTCAATGATACATATTAATTTGTATCTTATAAACATTAATATTCAATTTACAAAATTTATTGATGTTACGTAATACATTAAAATTTTTATAGTTGTGAACATTTGATAAATTGTAATGGAGGTTAAGAAAATATAGATCATAGAATTGTTATAGCTTTTTTAATTTTATAATGTCAATATCATAATTGGTTCCAAAGAGAATTGCACATATAGTAAGTAAAGAGAAAGATTGTGGCAACAATTCAACTTTATGCATCGGAACTTAAACTCAATACTTCAATATAATTTGGTTATTAAATGAGTTAATAACTATAAACAAAAATGGAGGGATTACTAATTTTTTTAAAACAAATATTCACCTGTAATGCGAAGTTTCCGCCACCCAACGGTGTCGTTTTTCCGGTTTGAGTTTCGTTCATTTTTTTCAATCTTCTTGCTCGATAATGCTATATAAAAGCTACTGAAACAAGCAAAAACTGAGCGGCTATAATAATAGGATCCAAACTTCTGCTGTCATGTAAGTAATCTTTCTCTCTTCTTTTCTTTTCGAAAGCCGATTAACAGTTTAAGACTGCAATCTCAAATTAGATTCAGGTGTGTAATCTATTAGTCATTCTATTAGATTTGAACCTTCAACTGGAATATGATATAGGCATATTCTCTTTTGAGAAACAGCTCTTTTTCTTCATTAATCTGCTGTGCTTTCTTTAAGTCTTGTGCCCAATACTTGTTACTAGCAAATGCCTAGGAGTTATATTTTTAAAGTATATTAGGTTTATGAGAATACAAACTTAATCAGAAAGTGTATAGGAGCATAACTTTTTCAATTGTTGTTTAGTAAATTGATTCAAATGGTCAAATATGTTAATTTTTGTTAATTCTTAAAATGTTATGACTTGAAAAATTATCGAATAATATGCTACAGCCTGTTGAAGTTTTATTTTCACTTTTCTTTTAACAAACAACATAGTTGACCTGTGTTGGAACCTCAAAAGATGGAAGAGAGCAATCAAATCAATGCTGAGAAATATGCTGCGGGAATATCATCCATAAAGGAAGCTCAATTACGCATCGATGCGTTCATTCACAAAACACCAGTCCTGACCTCAGAATCCCTAAATACTATGTCTGGAAGGAACCTTTTCTTCAAATGTGAATGTTTCCAGAAAGGGTGAGATTTCGAGTAGCTCATTTATTCGTCAAGGGGTTTCAGTTTCAATTCGTATGCCTTTGTATTATATTACGTTTTGGTGAAATGTGAATCCCGATTTTTTTGGTCCCTTGTCAGCGGAGCCTTCAAATTCAGAGGGGCCTGCAATGCCATATTTTCGCTGGATGGTGATCAAGCTGCTAAAGGAGTTGTCACACACAGCAGGTTTACTCTACATCAAATCTCAATGCAATTTTATGGTTTGTTTGGCTGAAGAATTACCTTGTTGTATTGTATCCTTGGTAAATAGTGGTAACCATGCTGCAGCATTGGCTTTGGCTGCGAAACTGAAGGGCATCCCTGCATATATTGTTGTTCCGAAAAATGCTCCAAAGTGCAAAGTTGAAAATGTCATTCGGTATGGTGGTCAGGTTATCTGGAGTGAGCCTACTATGGAATCAAGGGAGAGTGTTGCAGCCAACGTAATGCAAGACACCAGTGCTGTTCTTATTCATCCATATAATGATGGCCGCATTATTAGGTAGTCTAATCACTCTCTTATCTTCTTACATTGCGATGAGATTGATCAGTTGATCCTATGTCAAATGAAAGACAACAGTTGCAACAATTCGCAAATACTGATAAGATAGAATTAGATGTCAGATGCCAACGTTGTTGATAGTGAAATTTAATAGTTTTACTTGGAAAAATGCAGTCTTCTAACGAAGTTCATGTACAGAATACATTGCAGTATTAATTAGTTGTTGTATACACTGTCACGTGACTCAAGGCAAAGAGACTGACATGTAATGTTTTATTGTCGTTGCAGTGGGCAGGGAACAATATCGTTGGAGTTTCTCGAGCAAGTTCCCCATATTGATACTATAATAGTACCGATAAGTGGTATGTTTCACTAATCTAAGTATTTATTCTCATTTTAATTGACATTCAGTTTATTTCTCTTTATGTTCTCAATGTTGGTTTCGTTGAGTTGAATATATTAGGAGGCGGGTTAATATCAGGAGTAGCATTGGCTGCTAAGGCCATCAACCCATCTATTCGAATTTTGGCAGCTGAACCGCAAGGAGCCAATGATGCAGCTCAATCAAAAGCTGCTGGCAAGATCATTACATTGCCAGAAACCAACACTATAGCTGATGGACTTCGAGCTTTTCTAGGAACTCTCACATGGTAACGTCAGTTGAATGAAATCTGGATCGGTTAAATATTTGTTAATCTCCTTAGCCTTTAAAAACCAACTTGCCTTTACTATGAATCGTGATTCGGCAGGCCAGTGGTACGTGATCTTGTTGATGATGTTATTAACGTGGATGACAAGGAGATCGTAGGAGCAATGAAGAAGTGTTATGAAGTACTGAAAGTGGCAGTTGAACCAAGTGGAGCCATTGGACTTGCAGCTGTTTTATCGGATAGTTTTCAGAAGAATCCCAAATGGAAGGACTGCAGAAATGTAGGTATTGTACTTTCAGGGGGTAATGTTGATCTTGCTGTTTTGTGGGATTCTTTGCAAAGGTGAAAATCCTTTCACGAAAATATGTCCCGTATAAAATCATATGTGTGAACTCACATTTGTGAACAGCTTTAGATGATTTAAGTTGAACTTATTTCAGCCTGCACGCACATTGAATGGAAACTGATCAATGTTGATTGTATCCGTGCTGAGTTAGCTACAGAAAATTAGAGAGAGAGAATGGTTTCTTTTACTTAGATTCTATCTTTTGGAGAGGTTAACATTTATGTTTTAATTTGCATCAAATTATACATTACAGCTCCACAATGTTTGATGTGTTGAACACATCAGTATTCTGTTTGATAACGATATAATTCACAATGAATATTTCTTGATCACTTAACTCATTAAAGTTAAGTCTACTTAATTAGGCAGGTAGAAAATCTAGGGAGTTTTTTTAAGCCATACGTTTGAAGTCTTGATTTAAGGCATAAAAACCATGTAACAAAAGCCACATTTTAGTTTTCTTAATTTATTTTGTACGCCCCTCAATTTGTTTTTCAGTTTTTTCTAACTTCTATTAATAAATTAAATATAGTTTCATGACTAGTGTGACATCAGAAGATCTAATTTAATAAAATATTTCTTTAGAAAAAATTGCAAGAGTCTCGTAATATATATATATTACAACTAGAAATTTAATGGATTATAGAAGAATTAGAAGAATTTTTTAATAATATACCTCAAGAACTAGTAGATGGAATTGGATCATCAAATAATAAAATGAAAACACCTTTAGAACCACCAAAGCGTGAACCTACACAGATAAATTATACTAGAGGAAATATACCTCCAAGACAATATACAGAATACTAAAATAATAATGAGTGATACAAATCTAAAGGAAATAGATTTCCTATAGCAATGGAAAAACACTCGCCTAAAAAAAGAAAGTCTATTGCAATTAAAAAAATACTCGCCTCAAATTTAGCCAGAAATTATACAGCAATATAAAAATGTAACTGTTAAGAATTATTTAGAAAAGAATTTTAATCATGCTCCAGAACAAATGTATAGTTTCTTAGAAACTACGTTAGGAAATACGACCAAAAGAACATGGGATGATTTTAAAATCAATTTTCCACAAGAATATACAAAAATTATAAATGTAGGATATTAGAAATTGATATAAATGATGAAATATTATTAGACTACGGAGAAACATTTTGGGCGTTTAATTTTCCCCAAGGAGCTATACTCAATGATATAGAAAGAATATAACTAAAGATTATATAAGTTTTAGTTTCAATACTTTTTCAATACCAATTGTTTTTAAAACTTTTTCTCAAGGAGATAAGGAGCAGAGACAACAGAAACAAAAACAAATAGACTACTTAGATTTATAAGGTTATCTGTTAATTCTATGATAATTAAACATTTTTTCATATAAGTCTAATAATATTTCATCATTTATATCAATTTCTAATAAGTCTATGATATGTTTCTGACTATTTTCCCGTATAGCTATTTCTAATTTTTCTTCTTCTAATATATTTATTCTTTCTTCCAAATTAGAAATTCTTTCTTGTATATTGTCTTGGAGGTATATTTCCTCTAGTATAATTTATCTGTGTAGGTTCACGCTTTGGTGGTTCTAACGGTGTTTCCATTTTAGTATTTGATGGTCCAATTCCATCTACTAGTTCTTGTTACTAAGAAAGGTTTCTAAAAGATTTTTACAAAAAACTAAAGGTTGAAAATTAAAACCCTACCAAAAAATCTTTTAAAGATTATCTGGAGATTTAAAATTTCTTTACTTAAGCAGTTAGGATTAGTCCTTAAGCATTTGTAACTATACTTAAGCTTGTAGTTATACTTAAGCTTGTAATTATACTTACGATACTCAAGTTTATAATAAATAAAGCTTGTAAATACGTTTTGAGGTTATAATAAGAATATAATTTTGCTTTTTTTATGTTATTTAAATTTCTTGCAGACGGTTCTTTAAAAAAACTTTTATGATTGAAAAACAGAAAAGAATTTCAAAAATAAGCAGCAAGCCTTGGGAAATAGGGCAGTTGAGTTGTAAGTCCCGCTTTTAGTACCAGTTGGATAAGCTGAAGATAGGATGAGATCTCTGTTTTAAATTTATAAATTTTCTTGTTAAAAGATGGGAGTAAGAAAATAATTTGGTTTTACTAAGAAAGATTTCTAAAAGGTTTTTACGAAAAACTAAAGGTTGAAAATTAAAACCCTACTAAAAAATCTTTTAAAGATTATCTGGAGACTTAAAAATTCTTTACTTAAGCAGTTAGGATTAGTCCTTAAGCATTTGTTTAGAAGGCTTATCTCAGGCTATTTTTAGTCATGTATGAGTATCTCCAAGTTGGGTGTTTTCAGCAGGTTTTTTTAATTAAGAACTTTTAAGCTTTCATATCTAAAACTAAGAAAGATACTATTGTCAAAACTAGTAAAAGAAACATATATAAGCAATAATACTGAGATAATACTGATAGACCTCAGCAGAATACATAAGCAAGCATTAAGACAGAAATAATGCTGATAAACAATTACGTAAGCAATCAATAAATACTGATAATGCTGATAAATGTAAGCAATTACGTAAGAAAACAATAATACAGATATTTTGAAAAGATCCGGTAAAGAATAAGTAACCGGTATACTTACTTTTTCGGCTATAAATAGCATACTTGCATTCTGCTAAAACACACACCAAAATCTTCAAAGCAATTTGAAACCTCTCTTAAGCTAGCAGAATCTAAACAAGAAAAATTAGAGAACAAAAGCTGAAAAGGTATAATTATACACTCTGTTTCTATAATGCAATTATAAGTATCCTCTCCTTTCTAAATTGTACTTAAAGGTGATCTCTCTAGCTGAGTGACGAGAAATTTTGTTGCATATCTCTATACTTTATCATAATGAATAAAATACTAGAATTAAAAAGTAAAATAGAATCAGCAGAAGAACGATTAAGAAGAGTTAATTTTTTATACGAATTTTGCTAGACTAGATTAAATTATTATAACGAATAATTTATAACTTATAGAAGTTCTTTAGAATTATATAATTAGTATAAATCTAGAATTTTAGACTTTACACCTAGAATAATACTTGCTAGAAACTCTAAAGAAAAAATAGAAACTCAAATAAGAAATTATAATATTGAATTAACCTCAATTATTTTATCCGAATTTGAAGATTTTAACTTACGGTTTTAATTAAGATAGAAATGTATGTATATATATATGTGTATATATATATATATATATATATATATAAAATCACCAATGTTAAAAATTAGAAGAAAAAAAATTACCGCTCAAATATATGTTTAAATAATTCAAAATGATTCACAAACATTTTTATATGCACACACTGAAAACTGAACATGCAACATTTTAGGATAATAACTCCACAATCCACATACAGATACAGAATTCAATCTTTCTTTTACAAAATAACCCATAAAAACATGATCCCTTCTATATCTCACAAGCAAAAGAAAACAAAACAATCAATAGAAGTCATTAGGCCTCCTCTTGGTACTCTTCTTCGTCCTCGTACTCGCCTTCCTCGTCAGCAGTAGCATCCTGGTACTGCTGGTACTCCGAAACCAAATCATTCATGTTACTCTCGGCTTCCGTGAATTCCATCTCGTCCATTCCCTCTCCAGTATACCAATGCAAGAAAGCTTTCCTCCTAAACATGGCCGTAAACTGCTCGCTCACCCTTCTGAACATCTCTTGGATCGACGTGGAGTTGCCGATGAAAGTGGACGCCATCTTCAACCCTGTTGGAGGGATGTCGCACACCGTGGATTTCACGTTGTTAGGAATCCATTCCACAAAGTAGGACGAGTTCTTGTTCTGAACGTTTATCATCTGCTCGTCGACCTCCTTTGTGCTCATCTTGCCGCGGAACATGGCTGACGCTGTGAGATATCTGCCGTGGCGAGGATCGGCAGCGCACATCATGTTCTTGGAATCCCACATCTGTTGGGTGAGTTCTGGTACAGTGAGGGCGCGGTATTGCTGTGAGCCGCGGGATGTTAGGGGTGCGAACCCCACCATGAAGAAGTGAAGCCGGGGAAATGGAATGAGGTTAACGGCAAGCTTGCGGAGGTCTGAGTTGAGCTGACCAGGGAAGCGAAGACAGCAGGTCACGCCACTCATTGTGGCTGATATCAAGTGGTTCAAATCTCCAACTGATACACCATTTGTGCCAGTTAGTTGAAGTAAAAAAACAAGAAGTATTCATATGTAAGACTTTCTTAAGTTATATTTGTTGAAGCCCCCTCAGCCAATTTGTAGTTGTATCTTAACAGAAGAATGATATCAAAATTAAGCATGTCGTTTAGTTGTTAACCAAGCTTACAAACCTGTGAGCCACAGCAAATCCATTCTAAATAAAACACATAAAAGTTAATGATATTTTGTATCCACTAAGAGTTAATAATTTGTTTATTCACACTTTCAGAGGCACTAAGATATTGCTACTAGCAGAACATCAAAAACAAGAAGGCAACCCAATTTTTCTAAATCCTCGGAACTCAAAACTCAATACCGTGCAAGGCAGATCAATCATTACAATATCATTTTTTCACACTTCAGTAAAAAAACATACGAAGAAAACAAGTACTAAACCTCTACCTATTTTGACCCAATCTGTAACCATCAATTTCATGTTTCTATGGCTGATCCCACTCTCATAAGTACGAAATCATTATCTGCTCTAGAAAAGGGAGTTATAAATTCAAGTATCAGTTAACTTGAGTGTATCACCCCACAAATAGTAAGCATGAACTGAACCCCGAGATAATTTATAAGCTTGTACCCACTCTATCAAACATCCAAAAATAGTTTATAATAAGTGAGTCTCAAAATACATTATAAGAGACCAAGAAAAGGGCAGAAAGAGGAAGAAAAGACTTACAACTGGGAGTGGTGAGCTTAAGAGTGCGGAAGCAGATATCATATAGAGCCTCGTTATCAAGAACCATACACTCGTCTGCATTCTCCACAAGCTGATGCACAGAAAGAGTGGCGTTGTAAGGCTCAACGACAGTATCGGACACCTTTGGGGAAGGGAAAACAGAGAAGGTGAGCATCATTCTGTCGGGATACTCTTCCCTTATCTTTGAGATCAGTAACGTTCCCATTCCAGACCCAGTGCCACCTCCCAACGAGTGGCACACCTGGAAACCTAATATATCAAACATGAATTCCAGGTTTCAGTCTCAAATAGTGGAAAAAATTACGTTTAATTCGATTACAAATGAGAAAATCAAAACTCTATTTGCGAATTGAATCAAAGCTATAAATCCGGAAATGGTAAACACCTATTCTAAACATCACGCTTGTTTTCGTAGGCGAGCAGAAGCAAGCGAGAGAGCAGGCTCGCCTCGAAAGCGAGCGCCAACCCAACAGACTTCAATTGCGAATTCCAGAGAAAACAGGCTAGGAGTTATACAAGAGAAGGGAATTCAGAGTTGAGAAATTACCTTGCAAGCAGTCACAGTTCTCAGCTTCCTTCCTAACAACATCAAGAACTGAGTCAATCAACTCAGCTCCCTCAGTGTAATGCCCCTTAGCCCAGTTATTACCCGCACCAGACTGCCCGAAAACGAAGTTATCGGGTCGAAATATCTGTCCATACGGCCCGGATCTAACACTATCCATTGTTCCGGGCTCCAGGTCCATGAGAACGGCACGAGGCACAAACCGGCCACAGCTCGCCTCGTTGTAGTAAACATTAACTCTCTCCAGTTGGATATCGGTGTCGCCGTGGTAACGACCGGTGGAGTCGATTCCGTGCTCGGTACATACGACTTCCCAGAATTTAGCTCCGATTTGATTTCCGCATTGGCCTCCCTGAATGTGAAGAATTTCCCTCATATTGTGGATTTTCCCGGTAAAGTGATGGAAAATTAGGAGGGAAGGTTTTTTTTCGCAGTCGTCTGAACTTAGAAGGCTGCCTTGTTGGGGTTTTAATAACAAAAAAGTTAACGGTTACCGTTTTGGTGCCGACGGGTTTTGTTTTTAGTGGGAATTTGAACTATCTGAAATGGGACTCATCAAAGCCGGAATTAAGTAGTTTAGGGCAGTGGAATTGAATACGTGGCACGAGGTGAATGGTTGCTAGTGGGAAACAGTAACTGAGCTTGGGAGAGGACTAAAAACCTTTTCTAATACATGTACGTATGTATGGCATGTGTTGGATAAATTATTAAAATAATTAAAAGTAATAGCATAAATAGTTGTATAGGATACTTGTTATTCATATATGAGAAAATATTCTTATACCTAGTCTTTAAGCTTCTCATTTATTTTCAGTTCTCAATGTTATTTCCTGAAATTAATTTAAGGTTGAGATTAAATTTAGTTTAACTCTGCTCACATATAATTTATCTTATATATATTCAGTTCATTATAATATATTTACTTACAAGTTAAAAACAATGTTGTAGTTTATTTATTAAAGTCAATACAATTAGTTGATACAAATTTAAAGGCATGCAGTTATTCTCCAAAATAAAGTCTAAATGCAGACACTAGAAAGGATACATTGTCTAATTGCTTTTAGCAACTTAACTCCGCATATCCTTTAAGACAATAGCTTGATATATATAAGTTTCATGTTGAAATTCTTTTATCTCATTATTTTAAAACTTAATTTTCAAAATTCCATTATTAAAAGAACTTACAATTTTGTTTAAATCTACCTTTAAATGGTTAACAATAACACGATATATAGAGTTCCAATAATAGTAAAAATAGTAAGTAAATATTAAAAATAAATATAATGGTTAAATCAATGGAACATATCTTTTTGCATATAATTATCTAACTACAATAATGTAAAAACTCTATTATTTTGAATCTATAATAACCCAACTGTGTAAATATAACTATACAAACTTATAAAAAAACTATACAAACTTGGACCATACTTAATTTTCTAATTACAAGTATAATTATTTAACTACAATAATGTAAAAACTCTATTATTTTGAATCTATAATAACCCAACTGCGTAAATATAACTATACAAACTTATCAAAAATAAAACTTATAAAAAAACTATACAAACTTGGACCATACTTAATTTTCTAATTACAAGTGTAAGTCAACATATCATCATAAGAATGTGCTGTTAAAAAAAAACAATAAGTTTAAATTTGTATACAGATGAGCTTTTCAAAACTGCAGTGTTGGTTTAGATTTCATGACCTATGTCATAGACACCCATTAGTTGCAATAGCATTTATTGGATCTTAGCATTTGGAATAATCAGAAGCAAGGCACATGATGGTGAATTTTGTGATTTTGAAGCTGCCTAATTAGATGCTCAATCCACAAATCATGGCCGTTGAGAGAATGGAAACTTGGAATCTACTCAATCTGAACGATGATCAGATGGTCCCCAGTGAGATTGAAAATGGTCACCACAAATATACCTAACACGACACGAGCCCAAGGCTGTTAAAATTGACAGCGAAAGATGCAAAGGGTTTATCATGTGACAACTGACCTCTACAGATATATTCATTTTATTGTTTCTTAACTCCCAAGCTTTCCACCCTTTACCTATTTATTCACCATTTTCAAAACTATTAAATATTTGCTAGTTTTGTTTCATTTTAATTTGTACAATTTTATAATGTCTACCAAAATGTGTTGATGGCATAAATTGATATTGAATGATCTATACGAGTAGTGATATAGTCAAATTGAAACAATGTGATATAGTCAAATCGATACAATGCCCATACAAAACTGTTTTTCTTAAATACACGTGCTTACTAGATTATTGATGTTTCCATTCATTTTACTTCAATTTCTTAAAAAATGTTGATGTCAAACAGATGATTGAGTATCACTCAGTGTTTTGAAAAGCGTTAGGGCACTAGTTCGGGCGGCCGATGTTGAGGAATAAACGCAGTAATTCCCGTACTACCAGATTAATGGAATGCGAAAAATAATAGTGGAAAAATAACACAATATTTGATGACGGAGTTCGGCCAATTTCGCCTACCTCTCCGGATCTGCTACAGACTTTATTTATGGAGAAAGTTACACAGTGCTTACAAAACTCTCACCTCACACCCAATTATCCCCGAGAAATTTTAGAGAAATTCTCTTAAAGAAAACCCTTAATAGATGTAATCAAAGGCGCAAAAATTACTAGACTTAATTTTTGCTTGACCCGTTTTTTATCTTCCTCTCTACTAATTTTTCTCTAACTCTCCAAATGCTCTCAAGCTCTCAAATTTGTGATGATAATTTGCTTTGCAATTCATCCTATTTATAATGAAATGTTGAAGCATAGAGACTGTTGGTTTTCAAAGGATAATAAGTTTTGTAAGTTCTGAGTTCAGAAGAAAGCCTCAGAATGAAGCATCATCTGGAGAACATGAAGTCATCAGAGGATCTATAAAGTCCCAGAGGCCATAAATTTCAGAGATGAAATTAGG
>CATIWQ010271905.1:0-15378 GCA_949673415.1 Euphorbia schlechtendalii | reverse complement strand
TTAATAATATATAATAATTATTATAATATAAATACTAATAGTCTAATACAATAAAATGATAACATTAACAACTCAGTTTAATATATAATAACATAAAAAATATAAAATAATAAAAAATCGGTGTAGTGTTCTTAAAAATCCAGCCCAGGCGCCGCCTAGGCCCCGATTTTTAAAACAATGCTTTTTATGTTATTTTTTTATTAAAATATTAATTTTTTTAAATAAAAAAATCGGCGCCTAGGACCGCCTAGGGGCCGATTTTTCCCTCCTTCGCCTAACACCGCCCGATTTTACAAAATCGCGGCGGTGTTTTTAAAAATCCCGCCTAGGCCAGATTTTTAAAACACTGATAAAATTTGAGCTTTATAAATTTTTAATTTTGTAAAATGTAAAAGGAATAATTTTTTTCCTTACTTGTGAAAAGAGGGCAAACATATATTAAAATTTAAGATCTACATTCTCTCTCCTATTTAATTTGAATTTCACAACTTCAAACGTCCATATCTCACAAACAACTTATTTTATCGAATCGACACTTTGAAATATTTTGTTCATCTTAATTTTATTTTTTTAAAAGGACACACACTTCAAATTTTTCAAAAAAAAAAAAAAATTATCGCAGTCTTATACAAAGTATAATAGTAATATAATACTTATTTTTATTACTTTTTTCATGAAGGCTTTATACATGTTATAAGAGTGGTATAATGTATTTTAAAAATACTATATAAAATACATTAGACCACTCTTATATCGTGTATAGAGCCTTCAAGAAAAGGCAGTAAAATACATGAATTATACAATTATTATACAATGCAAAGATTGCCATAAATTAATTTTTTTACTAGAAAGTGAGTTCTGTTGTAAACATAAAGAGGGGATATACTATATATATACATTAAATCATTATTATACAATGTATAGGAGCTTTCATAACCGGTTTAAGGTCTTCATGCCATATTTTTATAGGAAATTCAGTACTGTTATGAACATAAAGGAGAAAAAAAGACTTAATATTGCACAACTCTTATACTATGTATAATGCCTTCATGAAAAGATAGTAAAAAATAGGCATTATATCACAATTATACCATGTATAAGATTAAGATACATTTTCTTTTTTTAAAAAAATCAAAGTGTATGTCATTTTTTAAAAAAAATTTAAGGCGGGTAAAATATTTCAAAGTGTCAATTCAAAATAATCAAAGGTTTGTGAAATATGAACATTTGAAGTTAAGAAATTCAAATTAAATAAGAGATGAGACATTTAAAGTGGTAGGCAAAGTTAATATTGAAAAAGGGTAAATGAAAAAATACAAAACTAAATGAAATGAAAAAGTTAATAATATTTCAATCTTATTGTAAAAAGTATAAAATTTAATTTTTTTCGAATACATGATTTAATTTCCCTTGTTTAAATTGGCACCCCGTACATAATTGAGCTAAGCAGAAGTAGTTTTGTTTTGAATTTTTTTTTTGTAAGAACTGGTATTGTTTATTTAGATTGATGATATGAATTGAATTCCATTTCCCAGCCCCATCTTCATTTAAAAAAATTGTAAATATATAGTTGCAAGCGAGACTACCTGAATTAAATTGAATCCAAGCTGGTTGGCGGAATAGCTATTCCGCGGAATAGGAAAAAAACGAATGGAAAAAGGTGGGGTGTTTGCTTAGGGCCCGTTGTTGGGATGGAATAGCTATTCCGAGCTATCATATAACTCATGAAATAACTATTCCCTTCTCGATGAGAGGAATAGCTATTCCATGAGTTATATGATAGCTAGGAATAACTATTCCATCCCGACGACGGATTCTAGGCAAACATTTCCCTTTTTGTATTCGTTTTTCTTCTATTCTGCGGAATAGCTATTCCACCAACCAAACGAGCCCTAAGTTGTTTTATGAAAAATTGCATGGTAGAACTACTGATCCTCTTCGTCTTTGTAATAATATAAGATTTACAATTCTCTCTTACGAAAAAAGATTTACAGTCAAATTAATGGTCGAAAAAGGCATGGGAAAGGGGCGCGATTTCTTGTAAATAATTGAAGCGTACAAAATTAATTAAATAATATATACAACGACAATGAAAATTTACATTCTATATGGAAAAATGAAGGCATTCCAATGATTTTACATTATGATTTGTTGTCCACAGAATCTGATATAAGAAGGAAACCAACTACTCCACTGCTTGTTGTATAAAATGCCATAAGCCCCCTCTAAAATAACAATAAAGGAAAAAATGATGAGCTTATCAGAACAAAATGTAATCTTCTTCCAAGTAACCATTTGTATCTTCATATCTTTTACCTTCCTTCATCTCTTTCTCAAATGGTCTTCTTCATTAACTCGAAACAAACCCCACCTTCCACCGTCTCCCCCTACCTTTCCGATCATTGGAAACCTCCACCAAATCGGCCACTATCCTCACCGTTCACTTCAAAATTTGGCTCAAATCTATGGCCCTCTTACGCTGCTTCACTTTGGTAGACTTCCAGCTCTTATAGTCTCATCAGCAGATATGGCTCGCGAGATAATGAAAACCCATGACGTTATCTTTTCCGACAGACCTATTACGAAGATTAATCAGATACTTCTTTATGGCCAGAAAGACATTGCATCTGCTCCATACGGCGAGTACTGGAGGCAGATGAAAAGCTTATGCGTTTTACATTTACTTAGCAACAAAAGGGTAGAATCTTATAAGGATATAAGGGAAGAAGAGACTAGTTTAATGGTCGAGAGGATAAAAAACATTTGTTGTTCGGGTTTGCCAGTGAATTTAAGAGAAATCCTCATGAAAGTTACTAATGATATAACATCAAGAGTTGCTTTAGGGAGAAAGTACAGCGGAACAGAAAGAGGAAGGAGCTTTAAGGAGTTGTTGGAAGAGTTTATGGGGCTATTAGGGGGTTTTGATGTAGGGGATTTTATTCCATGGCTTGGTTGGGTAAGTAGGGCTAAAGGGTTGTACGGTAAAGCTGAAAGAGTTGCAAAAGAGTTTGATGAGTTCTTGAATAGAGTAGTTGATGACCATGTTGCTAATAGTGAAAATGAAATTGCTAATAATAATAATAAGGATTTTGTGGATGTTTTGCTTTGGATTCAGAAAGAGGATCTGGCTGGGTTTCCTCTTGACAGAACATCAATCAAGGCCATCATCCTTGTAAGTATCCAATCATTTGAAAGTTTCTAATACATATAGTAGAATGTCTCTCATCATACTCTAGAAAGTATTTATGATCATTATAAACATTTAGTATGTTTACCTTATTGTAGCTCAGTTGACAACGTAGTAGTCTGATCAGTAAGCGAGAGGAGACTCGGATTCGACTATCTAATTACACCCTAGTAAAAAAAAGACATGTATTTCATGTTAACGCTTGTCTTAATGTGGATTCCATGCTGTTATGGATATAAACCTTAAATTATATAATAAAAAACAGAGAAAATATACACATTATTGATTACCTTGCTTAGTAGCTATAATATATATGTATTTCTAGTAGCAACAATTTTTTACTATCAAAATCTTGTATTGCTTGTAGTGTAAAATAACTATGGCTCTTTTTTATTATAATAGGATGTATTTTCAGCGGGCACAGAAAGCATATCCACACTTTTGGAATGGATAATAACAGAGTTATTAAGGCATCCAGATATGATGAGGAGACTTCAAAATGAAATTCGAGAAATGGCTAAAAACAAATCCGATGTAACGGAGGATGATCTAAACAAAATCCCTTACTTAAAGGCAGTGATAAAGGAAACTCTGCGCCTTCATCCTCCAATTCCGCTCTTAGTTCCTCGAGTTGCAATGCAAGATGTCAAAATAAAAGGATTTGATATAGCAGCAGGAACTCAAGTGATTATAAATAATTTTGCTATAGGAAGAGACCCTACAATATGGGATCGAGCCGAGGAATTTTTACCAGATAGATTCTTGAACAATGGCATAGATTTTAAGGGACATAATTTCGAATTAGTACCGTTTGGATCCGGAAGGAGAATATGTCCAGGAGTTCAGTTTGCCATGAGCAATAACGAGCTTGCATTGGGGAAATTATTGCACAAATTTGATTGGAAATTGCATGGTGTGGAAACTTTACAAGATTTAGATATGACTGAATCCACTGGCCACACAATTCGTCGCAAATTACCTCTTTTGGTCGTTGCTACTCCTTATTATATAGTCTAGGATATGGTTTCTTAAAGTGTTGTTGTTAGAAAATATAAGGAAAAAAAAAGAATTTGAATAATATTATTGCAGGGTTTCTACCGATTGCATAAGAGTTGATAAACACAAGTGTTCCTTTGCATTATCAAATCCTTTTACTTTCACATCTTGCGTTGCAGCTTTAAGAATTAATAGTGGAATCACAAGATGCAGATGTGATACTTCTGATTGGTTAACATTTAAATTTTTTTAAAATATTTGAGAAAATGGATAACCTTTGATATGAGAAATTCTTTTTTTCTATTTAATTTTTTAAGATAAATAATTAAAAGGCCATGGAAATCAAATTTTTTTGGAGGAAATATAATTTCATTATCATGCGTCCAAACTTATGGATATGAATGAAATCCAAATCAATATATGTTTTTGTAGTGTAGTGAATGGATTAGATGAAATGAAGTATCCGATGGACCCATGCTATTATTAAATAGACCCCTCCAACAACAATCACTAACACTCTAGACAATCCTCAACTTGTGTCAAAAAAATAAATTTATGTCATACGGTTTAATAAAACAATTATTAATTTAGATAACAAACTAAATTAAGATTGAAATTAATATGATTATAACTTAGTAATGCCTAGTTTTACTTTGCATCATTCTTAAAAATCCTTGAGAACAAGTCAGAATATATTATGTGAGATAGCGGTCATAAAGTCCGCCCCTTCAGTGGATAGACGGTCACCCGTCAAGTGGTATATATGGGCAGTCAACGTAAGTGGTTATGTTGACAGTCCATACCCCCATGCTTAGGCATGAGCGGTTATCATACCATTAGACATGCGGGGTTTGTATTGCCCGTGCATAATTCAATTTCTTTAAATTTTTTAATTTCCAATTTAAAATTTGTAACAACGATTATTGATATTTTCAGCAATATTAAAAGATATTTTTGTAGTTCATGTCAAAATTCATTTTTCGTATGAAAGATCTTATGAGGGTAGTGGCAATATGAACAATAGTTCTTATTCTGATTGATGAGCGGTGATTCTAGTGTTAAAGTGAAAGTAGAACAAATTCTACTATACATGGTAGAAGTTATCTTGATAAAAAAAAATGTAAAAATGTGGGGATATTGTAATAAAGTTTAAAAACCTTAATTTGTATGGTCATAGTATGAGTAAATCATCTATAATGTTGTATATATACGATGTGCTTCATGTGATTTTGAGAATAAGAATTATAAGGATGAATGATGACGTCTATAAACACTTTGTTGAAAAACTTCTTAGAAGTTTGTGCATATCCCTTATGATTATAATATTCAATTAAAGAGAAATAGTTATTATGGCCCACCATGATAAAGCTATGGTATTTGATATCAAGGCGTATTATAGGACAACTCCTATGAGGATCCATTTTGCATAGTAAAGACCCACAAGAAGTAATCTTAAAAGCAAGAAACTCCTCACCTACCTCAACCTCTGTATAAAGAACACAAATCTCCATAGAAGGTACCTAATTCCACCTCCTCACTCTACATACATTATTCTCCATGTCTCGTACTAACTTGAGCGTCGGAGAGCCTTCGTCGAAACCCCGATCAAGGCCCTCTAACCTCGTTGTTATCTTGCAGATCAACCATATTTGGATCCCTCAACATCATTGGTGCGGTGAGTGTGGAACGTGATAGGAGAGTATTTTTGTATAAGTTATATTTATACATATTAGGGTTGTGATTGTAATTACATGTAACCCTAATGTAAATCTACTTGTATATATATTTAATACAGCCACTCTCATACGTTTATGTAGAGAGTTTCACAACCTTAGTGTCACGTTCACATGGTGTTAGAGCTCCCTAGGCAAGTTGCTGTTCTTTTCCGATCCTCTCTTCTGTTCTTCTAAATCATGCGTCTTCTTCTTCTTCTGATGCAATCATCTCCTCTATTGCTTCTGAGCCTCAACCTATGATTTCCTTTCCTTTCCTCTGTCACAATTTGCTGATTAAATTAGAATCAACCATCTATGTTCTCTAGTGCACAATAATGCTCCCTCTGCTGATGGGTTTTGATCTTGCAAGGTTCATCGACGCCAAACATTACCCACCTGTCGCTATCTTACTGAATAATAGGCTCAATCTAGCATACACGTCTTGGAAACGACAAGATCGATAAGTCTTGAGCTGGGTTATTTCGCCTCTTTCACCTGCCATTATTTTGCAAGTTGTAGGTGTCAAATATGCTCGGGATGCTTGGGTAAAGCTTGAGGCAGCCTTTACCTCTAGGTCGAAATTACAAATTCGTTATCTTTAACAACAACTTCATTCGTTGCAAAAAGGTACAATTGAATCAATTTCTGTATATTTACAACATGCTACGTTAATTTCAGATTAGTTGAATGGGTTGCAATATGATTTGCGTGAAGACGATTTTATCAATGCTATTTTGGACGGGCTGAATGGTGTTAACATCCCCTTTTCGGATTTCTATCATTCTCTTGAGGCCTGAATGGTTACAATTATGTACGATGATTTATTTGGTTTGAATTTGTTCGAGGAGCAATAATTGAAGAGGCATGTACTAGCTGTTGAGAGCTTAAATTCTATTTCGACACATGTTAATATGCGGAACACGTAGGCTGGTTAAAGGGGTAGAGGTGGCAGACATTATTTGGGATGAGGCAGGTCTGGCTAATTCCATTCGCAACGCTAATTTGGACAGGTATACAGCCCGCTCATTAGCCATCAGGGGTAACCGACTCATTCAGTCCTTAGACCGCCAACACAAAAGCCTCTCGGCTCATTCGCTCACCAGTGTCAGTGTCAGATATCTCAGTTTGCTTCTTATGATACATCTAACTTGATTTATCATAATTGTTAAGGTTTAGGTTATTATGCATGACAATGTCCGTCTCCGAAAACTTCAAAGTACCGAAACCTACCTACACCCATGTCCATATTTACCATAACCAACCTGATTGACCAGTCATGGATTATGAATAGTGGTGCCACACATTATCTCACTTCGGATTTGGGCAACCTCAACCTCTACTCTGAATACTCTGGTCCCGAAAAGGTTCAGCCAGGTAATGGTCCTCGTCTTTCTATTAAACATATTGGATCCTCTCGTTTGTTGAATACTTCACTTTCGCTACGTCAACTATTTCATGTTCCGAATTCGAAATTTAATCTTGTGTCGGTTAGTGCTCTTACTAATGCTAATTCTATCTCTGTTGAGTTTTTTGATAAATTTTTTGTTATGAACCTCAATTCTAAAAAAATGATACTTCGAGGCCTAAATAAGCAATGTCTCTACTCTTCCTCAACCGTCCACTCCACCGTGTCGCTCCCATCTCACCTCCTTGACAATGTTGCATGAAAGATTTGGTCATCCTTATTTTCTAGTATTTAATCGTATTTTGCGTTAAAACAATATTAAATTTTCTAGTGATAGTGGTCGTCATTTTTGTTTTAATTGTGCGATTAGTAAGAGTCACCGCTTTCCTTTTGTGTCTTCTCAAACTATTATTTCGGATCCATTGGACCTAATTTGTTTAGATGTTTGGGGTTCTGCTCCAATTCAATCGTGTGATGGTTTCTCCTATTTTGTTATTTTTCATGATTATTTTATGAAGTATTGTTGGATTTATTTTCTCACTCGTAAGTTTGATGTTCTTTCCATATTTATCAATTTTCGGACTATGGTTGAAAAACATTTAAACCGTCAAATTAATTTTTTTTCAATCTGATGGAGGCGGGGAATTTAAGGGAATGAATTCTTATTTGCTAACTAATGGTATTCAACATCCCATGTCATGCCCCTACACCCCCAAACATAATGGTATAATGCTGAACGAAAACACAGACACATTGTTGAAACAAGTTTACCACTTCTTAACCGTGCAAATTTGCCAAATTTGTTCTGGTCCTTTGCCTTCAAAACTGTGATATTTGTTATTAATTGAATATCTTCCTCTGGTCTTGGTTTTGATAGTCAGTTCCGTTCTGTATTTAATGTTTCTCCCGATTATACTTAATTATGTACATTTTATTGTCTATATTTCCCTTGGTTGCGTCCATATGCCTCTCACAAGTTAGAATCTAGGTCTCGTAAATGCATTTTTCTTGATTATAGTCGTCCACATAAAGGCTTCTGTTGTTATGATCCAGTTTCCCATAAATTTTTTTATCTCACACCATGTTATTTTTTATGAGCAGGTTTTCCCTTATCTTGAGTTGGTGTAGTACATTATTCATGCTCCTACTTCACTCGAGGAAACCTCACCGGGAATTGTTGTCTCCCTACCAATGCTACCACCACCAGCCACCGTTGGGCTAAATTACCCACCTACTAAACCATCTAATCTGAGCCCAAACAACCACCCTCCATAATGCCAACCATCTCAGCCTCAACCTCAAATAGCTCCACTTACATCACAGCTAGCTACTTCTCCAACACAATCCCATACTCCCTTGGTTCCACAAAAATAGACCCACACATGTGTTAATTCCCCGTCCATTGTATCTCGTCCTCCTCAAAACATAGCTTCAAACCCTTCCTTACCTTCTTCCCATAGACTTTCTCTTATCGTGGATCTTGAAAAATATGGTAAATTATCACCTCCTACAGTGCAAACTATGGTACCTCCTCTTGTCCCGCGAATGAATCAAGCTTAGGCCAAATGCTTGGGTCTTCGGGCATTGAACATACAAATTACTATGTATAACCCCACTAGTTACACAGAGGTCTCAAAACATTTACATTGGAAGGTTGCTATGGCTGATGAATTTTCTACATTGCTACAGAATGACACATGTGATTTTGTTCCTCCTAATCAGGCATCCAATGTTATCAGATGTAAATGGGTTTACAAAACCAAGTTAAGAGTGGATGGTTTTGTGGAACTATATAAAGCATGTCTTGTAGCAAAGGGTTTCCAACAACGTCTTGGTATGTGATAAGTGTATAATTACACTTATTATCATGATATTTTTACTTATAAAATGATATGGTTTAATGTCACTTTATACTTCATATAAAAGATTTCATGTGGTATGTAGTTGTCTTTTATGCTAGTGTAGAAAGTAGGTGAATCTTGGGAGTAAAATGATCAAAGGTGGAATTCTATCTACAAAGAGTGAAAAAGGTGCAAAAAGATGCGTGGAACACAAGGAATTGGCTTAGGATCGTAGTTGTCAAAGATCGGCAAAGTTGCAAAGAAAAATCATGAAGAAAAACACATGTCACGATCATGATACCCATTCACGGTCGTGACTTGTCATCCTTCACAAACAAAAAGTTACCAACTACTGTTCACTATTGTGACATGTACATCACGCTCGAGACTTGTGATGGTTTTTTTATCAACTCTTCTCAACTTTCAATCGTTGGATAAGGATGATCAACCACCATCAACAGTCAGATGAAAAGACACCTTTTGGAAGCAATCCAATCATGAAAAGGTGCATTTCCATTGAAGATGAGGATGAAACCTTTCATCCAATCACATGGAAGTGATGCAACCCTTCACGAATGAACAAGACTCTTCATTTGGATAGATGAAACCCTTCGCACTCTATAAATAGAGTCCCAAACCCAACCATTTTCGTGCATAGTAGATGGTGATAATCAACAGAGCATATGATACATGATAGAGAGTGAGAATTGTATAGTTTTCGTTATGTTCGAAGTGTTAGTGAGAAAAATGTATAAGTGATTCGATTTTTATTTCGATCACTAGATTTCTCCATAAGTTCGAGTGATTGTTGTATGAGTGTAATTGTAAAGCACTTATAAAAAAAAGTTTCTATTCTTCAACATTCATTTGTTCGATATTCACAAAGAATAGCATCCTAGCGGAGGTTCTGTATGAGTCGAGACCGAATTCAAAGTAGACATAGGAAATGCGGGAATTGACGACTCCCATTAAAAGAGTGGATACGGTTTGATCAACTTTAGCTTCACTTGCATACCTTAAAACTTTACTTTGTTTTCTACTTATACTTTATATTTTGAAATTTATGATATGTCTATGTGTCATTACGAGTATTTCATCTTACATCACTTATATTAATAAAGTTATATGCTTTCGAGTTAACTTTAAGAGTAATTTCGGGGTTAACAAGATTATGTATAATCACTGGATCTATGATTATAACGCTATTTAGTGAGCTAACATTTTTGGAGTGGTAACTTGCTAAATATGGCTATGTGAGAGCGGCCCGTACTAAGCATAATATTATTGTTATCCAGGTTTTTATAAGTGTCATAATTCGTTTACCCTAGATTTAGAAAAGTCATTTTCTGTGTTGCTCTGCGATGAATTATTGAATATTTGGGTGTCTAGAACCGTGTTTGTTAAAGTTATCTAGTGTATGAAATATTCTTGATGATTTTGCATGTTTTTCTTTACTATACTTGCTCTTAGGGAATATCTATATAGTTTAAGTCTTCTCTAATTTGTTCATGCATCAATTTATTCATCAATCTATCATCCAAATCCTATAATTTATCTTATTTCTTTTGTTCCGTAACTCTAGTTGGTCCGTAGAACCGAATTCCTTCCTTGTGGGATCGATATCTTTTAAAACTACATTGCAACTATATACTTGCAGTTATCATCATTTTTCTATTTGATAAGCGGTACTAACAACACATGTTCATATTAAGAACTTTTATATTATCAGTAGAAAAGTGCGAACAAGTTTTTAGTACCGTTGCCGAGGAAGGTAAATGCGTTCTAGGGATCAAATTACCGGAGAACGGGCAATTATTTTTTATGTGTCAATTAGATTTTTATTTTTGGTTTTAAGTGTTTATATTTTGTTATTAACATATTTTTCTTGCTTATTCATTGAGTTTTCTTTCTAGCGTGTGCATGTAAAGTATGTGTAGTTCGGGAGAAAGTTTGGCTTCTTTCGAATAAAAAATAGAACGATATGGTAAGAGCAGAAAATGGAAAATTAAGAGAAAAAGAAAAAGGATAAATGACGATAATGTTGAATTTAACATGGATAAGGCTTATAAATATCCAATGGATGAAGATATATACATGAAACTTGACTTGATTGATGCTTGCATTTAAGAAGTTGTCAAGTTAGATTTCATCCATGAATATGAAGTCAAGGGGTTGGAAAACTCCATTCACAAATCAATCACTCTTTTACACAACTACTATCTCTTGCAAAGTAAATTTTCTCTATTTTTCCTCAAATCAAAACACAAACCTTTCTTTCAAATTCTTGAATTACGTTTCAATGGCTCCAAAGAAATCAGCAGCAACCAATGGGAAAAATAAATTGGTCAACCAACAAACCAAGTATGGATGTCCTTTTCCGATCTATGGTTAAGAAGAAGTGGAGAAATACACAAGGATGAAAAACTTGATTTCCAAGGTACACTCTTTTATGGTCATACTTTTGCAATTGATGATGGAATTCATAGGGAAGTAGAGGAGTATTTTTCGCTATTTGGATAGGAAAAATTTGTGAATATGCATTTTCCGTTTAATGAGGAATGGGTGCTCGAGTTTCAGGTTATTGTTAAGGAAGATGGGAACTTTTTGAAAAGGAAATTTAGGAATGAAGGGGAAGAATATAAGTTTACTTTAATGGATTTGATTAAGTGGTTTGGTTTAGGAGAAACCTATGAAGAAATAGAAAAGGAAGAAGATTATGATTTAACGAGTGTATGGACTGAGTTATCGGGATTAGATCCATACGATGTCAAAAACTCGTCCAACAAGAACTTCGGAACAACAGTCTTCTTTACCTCCACAAGTTTATATCTCAAAGTCTTTTCTTCTGACATGAAACTACCAAAGTGTCGATGAAAGATTTGGTTATATTGGAGTGCGCAGTTTTGCAATTAAGGCCAAAGTTTTCGATGTACGTGTTAGAATCCATCACTAGTCTTACTACACATAAAAAGGCTAGAGTTAGAGGGACGAATACAATTTGAGGAATTATTTTGGGAGCAAAGAATAAACTGTCGTACCGATATAGTCCTAGAGAGAAATTCAACTTTATGGGAGGAGTTTACATGAAGAGAGTAGGATTTGTCAAAGAAGAACATTGAAAATTTACGTTTTTACCATATGGAGTAAGGGTTACGAAGCTGAGACCGATAGAAGAATCTACTTCTCGAGAGAACCAACCCGACGAAGGGATTGAAGAAGTTCAAATTGGAATTAGTGAAGCAAGACAAACCTCCGAGAGTACAAATGCCAATGAAGATACTTGGAGAGGAAAGTTCGTCAATAATGTCAATAAAACTTGTCTTGATATCGCTTCTATACAACAAGATGTTCGTCAACTTACACAATCCAACATTTCTTTGAACCGTAAGTTGAATTCATACTTCAGGATGAAGAATATGGATATCTTGCCTAGTCCTCCAGATTCAAGTTCGGATGATTGAAAACGGGTTCAATTTCTTTTTCTTTATTTTTTCTTTTCATTTGTGTATTTTTCGTATTTTTTTTCATATTTAGTAAAATCTCTCATAATGAGGACATTGTGTTCTTGAGTGTGGGGGGGGGGAATTTTTATAAAAATCCTAAAAATAAAAAAATCAAATAAATTAAAAATTTGAAGAATGAAAATTTTCTTGATCTTGTGTTGTTTATACATTATCCATACCTATGTTATACTAACATATTTTCCAAGGTTATTATGAATGTTAGGTATTACAAGTTCGATGTTGGTGCATATTTCAAACAAAAATTATTGTTTTGAGTATGAGTGCACGTTGAGAGTATGAGCGTTTGTAGCACAATATTTAGCATTTAGCAAGGATGAGTGGTGAGTAACATTCAAAAACAACATTCCAAGTAAGTTTCGATATATTTCAATGCAACATGAATTAGTATAAGTTATATAGTTTTAGTTTAAAGCTACCGATAAGTTAGTAGTGGAGTAATATCTAGTAGTGTTCTTACGATGAGTTTTATATGTTATTCTCGAATACATCCTATAAGTATTAAGTGTATCTAAAGTGTTGGGAAACTATAACCATAATACTTTGAAAATGATCAATAAAGGATGAGGGTATTAAGAGAGAAAAATCAAAAGAAAGAGAGGATAACCAATGAGTTATGCAAAAGGGGAGGAATGGTATGGAGCAGAAACTACAACCATTCAATGAGTGAAAAAAGAAAAGAAAGTATGGCATGAAAAATGGGTGCAAAGTACAAATCTGTACTTCAAAAACATATGCTTAAAAGAAAAAAAATGAGAGAAAGTGGTATGAAGCATAAAATGCAACTACTAAAAAAAGGGGAGAGTGGTATGGAGCATAAAATGCAACCACTAAGAGTGTTTTAGCATTCTAGGTTACCTAAAAATGCCTTGAGATCAACTTTTTTTTCAAAGTGTGCTCTCTTTGTCCTTTATACTATATACTATACTTGAGAGAAGGAAATATTCAAGCGGGCATATTATGCTTATATGAAGATGCAATTCGGTTGACCCTCCATTAAGAGCAAAGGTATGCAACTAAACTATAGAAATTGCACATTACTAATTTTTGGGAAATTTTGAACTTTTACTTGAACTTTATGCAACGTGGGAATGTGGTACTCACTATGACAGTCTTTTTGCCAAATGAGGTACGAACTAGAATTACTATTTTATACACTTCTGTTGTGTTTACCTTGAGGACAAGGCAAAAGTTAAGTGTGGGGGGTGTGATAAGTGTATAATTACACTTATTATCATGATATTTTTACTTATAAAACGATATGGTTTAAAGTCATTTTATACTTCATATATAAGATCTCACGTGGTATGTAGTTGTTTTTTATGCAAGTGTAGAAACTAGGTGAATCTTGTGAGTAAAATGATCACAGATGGAATTCTATGTAAAAAGAGTGAAAAAGGTGCAAAAAGATGCATGGAACACAATGAATTGGCTTAGGATCAAAGCTGTCAAAGATCGGCAAAGTTGCAAAGAAAAATCATGAAGAAAAACACATGTCACTATCAAGACACACATTCGCGGTCATGACTTGTCATCCTTCACAAACAGAAAGTTACCAACTATTGTTCACGATCGCAACATGTATATCGCGCTCGTGACTTGTGACTGTTTTTGGTTAACTCGTCTCAACTTCCAACCATCGGATAAGGACGATCAACTGCCATCAATTATCAGATGAAAAGACACATTTTAGAAGCAATCCAATCACGAAAAGGTGCATTTCCATTGAAGATGAGGATGAAACCTTGCATCCAATCACATTAAAGTGATGCAACCCTTTGCTAATGGACACGACTCTTCGTTTGGATAGACACAAACCCTTCGCACTCTATAAATAGAGTCCCAAACCCAACCATTTTCATGCATAGTAAATGGTGATAATCAATAGAGAATATGATACATTATAAAGAGTGAAAAGTGTATAGTTTTCGTTACGTTCAAAGTGTTAGTGAGAAAAATGTATAAGTGATTCAATTCTTATTTCAATCACTAGATTTCTCAACAAATTCGAGTGATTGTTGTATGAGTGTAACTGCAAAGCACTTATCAATAAAAGTTTTTGTTCTTCAACATTCATTTGTTCGATATTCACAAAGAATAGCATCCTAGCGGAGGTTCTGTACGAGTTGAGACTGAATTCAAAGTAGACGCAAGAATTACGGGAATTGACGACTCCCATTAAATGAGTGGATACGGTTTGATCAACTTTAGCTTTCACTTGCATTACTTACAACTTTACTTTGTTTTCTACTTATACTTTCTATTTCGAAATTTATGATATGTCTATGTGTCATAAAGAGTATTTCATCTTGCGTCACTTATATTAATGAAGTTATATGCTTTCGAGTTAACTTTAAGAGTAGTTTCGGGGTTAACAAGATTGTGTATAATCACTGGATCTGTCATTATAACGCTGTTTAGTGAGCCAACATTTTTGGAATGGTAACTTGCTAAATATGGATATGTGATAGCTACCCATACTAAGCATAGTATTATTATTATCCAAGATTTTATAAGTGTCATAATTCGTTTACCCTAGATATAGAAAAGTTATTTCATATGTTGCTCTGTGGTGAATTATTGAATATTTGAGCATCTAGAACCGTGTTTGTTAAAGTTATCTAGTGTATGAAATATTCTTGATGATTTTGCATATTTCTCTACTATACTTGCTCTTAGGGAATATCTATATAGTTTACGTCTTCTCTAATCT
>CATIWQ010271818.1:0-20789 GCA_949673415.1 Euphorbia schlechtendalii | reverse complement strand
CGGGGTAGAGGAGATGGTAATGATGAGGTGGAAGAAGTAATAACAAGGGTGGTGGTGATGGTTGGGTGGAGAAGGTGGTGATGGTTGGGTGGAGGAGGTGGAGGAAATGGTAATGGTGTTGTTGTGGGTAAAAGAAGTGGTGATGATATGATAGAGGGGGTGAGGTAAAAAAATAAATAAAATGTTTTTCTATCTTCTATACGAGAAAATATTTCTTTTATTTATATTATATTTTCATGTTAACTTTCACAATATTTTCATGTTAAACAAACACAAAAAAATCTGAAAAATATTTTCCGTATATTTTTTTTTAAAACAATTGGGACTCAATTGTCAAAATCTTGGAAAAGTGGATAAAAAAGTAAATACGTTGTAATATGTGCCAGGCTTGGTGCATAGTGGACCAATTGTTTTGGGCTTGGCCATTCCATTTTGAAACAATAGCTAGCTCCGACGGAAATGGCCGATTAAAACCGCTTTGCACCCTTTGCCTCCTCCGACAGCTATGGCGCCGGCCGTCAAGGCCAACTTCCCATTCCTCCTGTCTCCTGCAATGCCATCAGCTGCCCTCCACCGATATCGGCTAACTCCGCCATACGCTTCGGCCCGATTACCGTCGAAACGCGCCAAGAGGAAAAACCATTTACGCCCCAAAATTCTAAAAACCCTAACTAAACCCTTAACAACTGTTACTCTTCCCGAAATTGCTCCCGCAGAAATCACAGCTCCCAACCCCTTCCCATTGTCTCCGGTGAATGATTCCGTCTTGGATACCCCTTCCGAGGAAACTGAAATGCCGCACGGAACTCTTCCGGCCGATCAATTTGATAAGCTTTCAGAGTTTCAAGCATCGGAGACAATTAACAGAGCTGAAGTTTTCAGTAACATTTCTGCCACCTCTGTATTAAAATTCTGTGTTTATTTGTTTGGGGTTGTAATTGTCCAAACAATCTGTACCATTTGGTTTCTTGAAAGTACCAATTCCTTCAAGAAAGAGAAGAAGTTGATTGATTTGAATGGTGAGGGGAGTGCATTGATTAATGGAAGCAATGCTGAAATGGAAGAAAAAATCAATGAGATTAGAGCGATGGCGAAGGAAGCTAGAAAGAGGGAGAAATTAGAGAGGCAGGGTGATAATGAAGAGAACGACATCGAAAAGGAGATCAGTACAAGGTTAGCTAAATTAGAGAAGAAATTGAGTTCCAAGAGAGAAAAATTGCCTGGATCATTTATGAACTATTTGGGGCTTTTTGGGACCGAAGAAGAAGAAGAAGAAAATGAGGTTAAAGATAAGAATTTGGAATTGGAAGAAGACAAAAAAAACTTGATATTCAGAAAAAAGCTCAGGTTCAGAAGTCCTCCAATGGAATCAAGGACTAATCCTAAGGGATTTTCAGGTTCAAGCAAAACAATCTTGAACAGCTCAAATGGAAGTGGTCCAAATGGTCTAGCAGGTACAGAAAGGAAAGCCATGGATAAGCAATTCAATTCCTCTCAAACTGATCCGGAATTAAGGCAGGAAAAGTTGAATTTGCAAAAGAAACCAGATTCTGGTAATTTTCAAATTTCAATTCTTTATTCATTTGGAATAGAGGGTTATGTGGTATATTTACGAATTCATGGTTAATGTGTTCATTATATGCAATTACTGTAATTTATTTTTGCAACAAGTTGGAGATACTTTTGCCTAATGACTAAAATGAAGAATTCAGTGACGCTGTTAAACTTCTTCTAACCTGGAATATTGGTTGTTAAGTGCAGTGTCAGAATCATCCAACTCGAAAAAATCAGAAACAAAACTAAACCAGAAAGCTCCTAAAAAGCCTAATGGGTTTGCTGGAAAGAGGCCAAAAGCCAAAGTTATGGAGAAAAAATCAGTTGTAAAAACAGATTTGTGGTGGTTGAATCGTCCTTATGTTCTGGTATGTTATCAGAACTTGTCACTTCATTTGTTGAGTTTCCTTATATTGCATCAGTAAATAAATTCACTTAGCTTTACTTTTTCTCATCTATCTCTATCCCAATAGTTTATTAGTGTCTGTACCTAATTGGTTTACCTAATGTTTGTTGTGCACCAATCTTTTTAAATCTGTAACATTAAACTAGGTTTATGTGTTTTATTACAGGCTATTCTTATACGCAGAGGCCCAGAACACGAGTCGGCAGGATTATATGTGTTGAGAGCACAAAATGCGTCCTCTTATACTGTTGCTTTCGAGGATCGTAGCGATGCAAATAACTTCTGTTATTTGCTTGAATCGTTCTTTGAAGACTTAGGGGACTTCAGAGCTGATATTGTTCCACTCTCAACTAAAGTATGAACTCTTAATACTTGAGTACTTACAATTACAAGCAAACATATTACTTTTTATGTAGTGGGAAAATTTGATTTACTACGGATTCTCTTGTAGGATATTCATGATGAAATGAAATCAGGTACCAAGAAGATAATTGTCGTAAAGAAGGGACAGATTAAGCTCTATGCTGGTCAACCTTTTGCTGAAGTTGAGATGGCCTTGCAATCTTTGATCTAAATTTGAAAATTTGAAACCAATTTCAGGAATTACGAGCATAACATAATCGGTAAAACGGATCATGTTCTTCGTTTTGCTTGTTTTCTGTCGTTGTATTCTTTTTTTATTTTTAAAGTAAAATTGTGTACAATGAAGTTTTGATCTTAAAAGAAACAGGGCAGATATTATTAACTTGCATGTAAAAAGTAGAATTTTACATACACAATACAAACTATCTGAAAGTTTTCCATCCCATTAATACAATTAACACTGAAATCTACTGTGAACTGGTAATTTTTTCCAAAGACAGAGCATGAACAGCTGTTAAATTGGATTGGCAAAAGCTTTGCCATGCCTCTTGCTTGAGCTCCCCATTTTCTGTGTAAGCTTCAAAAATGGCCATTACCAGTTTCCTTGCTGCTTCTCTTGCATTAGGCAGCTTATCTTTCAGCGAATTTGCGGCCATTTGAAGCAGCGAAACCAATCCAAACTCTTTCATTCCTTCTAAATCCTGGAAACCGAAACGAAACCTTCAAGTCGTTATCACCGTACAAATTCACAAGCAAATAATAAACAAACGAATGTGAAAATTTACCATATGGGAAACGCAGTTGGAGATGGATATGATAACTTTTGCCCGGATTCTGAAGTTGCTGTGACTAACATATGCCTTGAGCTTATGGAGAAGAGGCAGAGGGCTAATGGATATTACCATTGCATTTAGTGCTGTATCAGCTTCGTCACACACGAATCGTTTATCTTGAGAAGCTTTGAGGAGCAACTGCAGAAGCTGTTAAAAAATCCGAGTCAAGATTAACGGAATTGGAAGAAAAAGAAAAGCACAGACAGAAGGAGAGCATTGTTCTTGTTTTTGTTCTCTTACCATGTTATCAAAGGCATCGGTAGTGAATTCGAGTAGTTTGTCACCAAAGGCTTTGAATATATCAGTTGAAGCCATGATTGAAGTCTTGCACAAAGCACTTCTTGGATTCTTCATTGCCTTCACTACTATTAGCATCACCTTTTCCCTACAGATATCGAACGTGCAGATTAATTTTTGACGGATTTATTATCAAATGTAGATGAAAAGGAGCAAATTTTGAGCTTGATCTCTTAATGGCAGCTTTAGATTTGTCTTTTTGCCCTTAATTTAAATCCAAACAGCAGTTTTCAACGGATTTTATCAACAGACAGTTGAAAAATAGCGAAATTGAAACCCTAAGCCCCAATTGAAAACGCAAAGCCCAGATTCGGTTCATAAATGGAAGGAAATATGTCTAATCTTACAGGATTGGGAGCAAGAGAGAGGAGTGATGCAAGGCAAATCGTCTAGTATTGTTCAGCGACTCACAAACCTTAGTCCAATCATTCGAATCTAAGCCACCAACCAGGCTCTGCAAATAAATTCAAATCGATGAAATCAAAATAAGCCCTGAGCAATTGCTAAAATTGGATGCCAAAAAAATCCACTAAAAATAGACTTACTTGGATCTTAAACTCAGGATCTGGAATCGGCTTGAGATTCTCAGAGGGAATATAATCGATAGCAGCATCCGCAGGTGGTGGAAGTGGAATCTGGTTTTCATCATTTACGCCGGTCTCAAGATGTTTTTGAATTGGAATCGAAATTTTTGCTTGCTTTTTAGGTCTTTCTGGGGTAATAGGGAGCGCATTATCAATGGGTCTCAGAGCCATAGTTTGATTTTTCTTCAGTTGGAGCTTGCAGAGAGATTGTGAAATGATATAGAACGAGAACGACTCGGTAATAAAAGCAAGTCGCCGACTTTTTCTTACCTTTTCTTTAGAATTTGAATTTGAACAAAAAGTTTTAAGAGCCGTTGAGATTTGTAACGTTCACCAGCAAATTTCCATTTTTGGGAGGAGAGAATCACCTGTTGTTATTTCTACTTATAAACCCTTTTTGATACTGTATTACATTTATTCTATACTGTTTTTTTTTTTTTTTTTTTTGATGAGGTTTATTCTATACTGTTAAAATATAAAACAAAATCAATTACATATACAAATTCAAACTTAGGTTTCATCATTTATGTACAACTAAATCAAAGTTTATCATATATGTTGTCACAATATAACTATAACATAGTATGGGACATTTTATTTCATCAAAGGTAATTAATGATTTTTATTCAAAACTATAAGATAATGTCTTATTGAAAAATAACAATTAATAGAAAATATCCGTTACATTCTTTTTTCTGGTAGAATTTGTTTCTTTCTTTTGTTTAAAAACCCTTTTAGAGGTTTTTTAGGTCAACTTTAGCTTTCAAGTGAATAAAATTAAATTAAGTATTATTTATTTTAAACTATATATACTAATAAAATAAGCTGCTTATAAGTAGTGTTCATCGAGCAGGCTTGGACGGGCTTGATCGGGTTTTTCATCAAAAGCATCAACCCAAACCCAGTCCGACTCACACTTTAAAATTTCAAGTTTTGACCGGGCTTGGGTTGGGCTTTCGAGATCATTTCCAAATCTGACCCATGACTCATACTTAATTTCCTTTCATAAATTTTAATTGACTAAATATATATAATATGAAATTTTTTAAAAATAATTGTGCATTAATTATACATATTGTATTCTCTAATTGACTTCTTTAAGACACAGTACGTATTATTGCGTTTAAATTAAAAAATCAAACATGTTAAAATATAAAAATTTATGTACAATTATTAAACACAATATATAAATTTGTATTACAGTCAAACCTCTATAAATTAATAATGTTAGGATCATGAAATTTTATTACTTTAGCACGGTATTAATTAATTGCGTAAATTAATAATTATTAATTTATAAAGTATGTAGTTTATATCTCTACAATGTGAATATGTAAATACATGAATTTAATTGATAAGTATTAATCATGCATATTAACTAAATTCATGTATTTTCATTGATAAACTTTTAGTATTTCATACATGTCTCAAGTTAAATGTATAAATTCACTCATTTATTAATATAGTTGCATGTATTAATATTAACTAAGTTACAATATAAAGAGAGTTACTACATATAACTCTACAAAATAAAAGAAAAAAATAGTTTCTCATCTAAAAGGTATAAAAAAATCAATCATAACAAATGGTATACGTAGAGAATTATGAGAGTACAAATAACAAAATCCAGCATGCACTCAAAAGCAATCACCTTACAACGCTTCCTTTTACAATGTGAGAACTCTATACCGGATTTTCAAGTGAATATTAATTTTAAAAAGAAACAAGTAACATTAGATTCATATTTTCAAAAATCTTCTTAGATTAGTTATGAATTATATGAAATATATTTTTACATATTATGAATTATTAATTTATATGTCAAATGGGACCTATATGAATCTATTTTTTCGTATTATCTTATAAATTTAGCGACTTATTAATTTACCACGTTGGTCCCGACTAGGGACCGGAGACAATTACTATTTTAGCTATATTATTAACTTATCGAGTATTAATTTAACAAGGTTCTACTGTATGTAAGAAAATTATTCATCAGGTCGGGCTCATGTATTTTCATAAAAATTAAACTTGACTCGTAAAATTTCGGGCATTAACCGGTTTGAGTTCGACTTGTGCTTTCATTTAAAATAGGGTTTTTTTATATAAATACCCTATATGAGATATGAGTTTCATACTTGCACCCATGCATTTAATAAAATACCCCAATTGGATAAACTATTTAACAAAATACTCATTTTTCAAATTTATATGTACCCCTCTAATTAACTATAGTATCTCCACTAATTAATTAAACCACGATTTGCGGCACATTCCATATAGAACACAATGAGCTGCAAAATAAAAAACAATTCTAAACATTTCCAACCTTCTTCAACTCCCGTTTCTCCGTCATCATTTACCTAAGAACAAGGAATCTTGAACTTGATTCCACTAATCTGCAACAAGAAATCTGTAAACGAAGGACAAACTGTAAAATAGGAAAACCTGTAATCGGTTCCACCCTTCTTGAACTCGATTCTCCACCAAAATCATCACCCTAACCCCAAAATCGGAAAAAATGAACTGCAGTAACAACATAAAAGATGACGGAAGATTAGAAACCAATCGGAGATTTCTTTTATAAAATAAGTTTTCTATTTTGAGATTTTTTCGAAAGTGCATTGTGTATATGTGTTTGAAACTCATTCACTAGATTCTCATTGTCAGATTATACTATTTAGGATTTCTTAGGTACTAAATCTTATCAAATGACATCTTTTTTGAAAGTTACTTAAAAAATATAAGTGATTTTTTTAGAATTTTTAAGAAACACCTTCTAAGTTACATTATGTCATGAGCCCGTGGAACAATTTACAATATTGGTTAAAGTATGGATTCGAAATTTACATTGTCCTCGAGTTTTTACATCTCTGCCTCATCCAATCTAAATTAGCCATGCCGAGAACTCCGATATAATCCATGTGCTTTCATCTCGCTAAAGAACTTCCAAGCCAAAGCAATCTACTCATACACTATCCAGAACAATATCATCACAACATTTTTGGGTACCGCTGCTGCTGAATCTGAAGGACAAATAATTTTATCTTCTGTATAAAATTTCGACCTTTTTCAGAAATCGCACATCACTTTCACCCAATAGAAATCCCAAAATTTAGGGTCAAATCGCCTCTAAATATTTTTTGTAACAATACGAAGTAACGAATTTTATTTTATCTATTGTACCCTTCCAATTCTTCTAACCTAAAAAATTGTCGCCCCTCTCATTCTGAAGTGTTAATCGTCGGCCAGATTTTGTTAGAGCAGCCCATAACATTGTCCAATTTGCCCATTTTTCTGAAATTTGACGAGGGAAGCGTTTTCTGAATGCGCTCTTTTTTGTGCCGCCAATAATAATTGATAAATAGAATGAAAAAGGTGGTGTTATTTACAACCCAGATAGAAAAAGAGCCAAAAAGCAACAAATAGTACTTAACCCTCAAACAACGAATCTCGAAGCAAATTCTCTCGTCTCCTTTGTGTTCCCAAAATTATTTCTTCAAATATTCTTTTCTTTTTATTATCGTCCACGATCATGCTCTCCCGCCGCATTTTCTACGCCATTCAGCTTTAAATTTCCACCGGAAAGATAGCCCTAATTTCCAGGCGAAGGTTTTTCTCCTCACCTGAATTATCTCTCTCATTATCGAATTAGGTAGGTGACTTGTTTATCAATGAATTTCCGTAATGGCTTTTAATTTCTTAGGGTTTTTAGGATTTTGATTCAGACAATGGGCGCCTTAACCAGTAACAGCAAGCGAGATCCATTCCCAGTATCTCCAGAATTTCACGTAACTAAGAAGCCTAGATTGTCTGTCATTGACCAAAATCTTAGTCAAGCTCCAGGATCCTCCAATAGTATCATCTCTCCAATCTCTCGGTGCCCTGGAGCTAACCCGGAGGCGACACCATGGTTTTCCAACAGTATAGTCTCGAGAATAGCTCTTTATCCGAAATCAACCCCGAAGTTTCGTCGGGAAGTTCACGCACCTTGTAGATTACTGAAATTTGGGTCATCTAGGTCAACAAATATCGATTCTAGTGAAAAGCAGAAACCTTTTACTCCTACGATGAAGAATCTTTTCAACAGATTTGTAAAGAGATATGTATTTGGTGCAATAGGGTATACGGATAATGATAAGCAAGTGATTGACGTTGATAATGGGGTTCAGAAGTCACAGGAGGAGGTGGCTTATGAGGATTCAAGTATCGAGGAAATTGAGGCAATGGAAGAAGACGGGAGAGAAAGAAGGCCAATTGTATTGGACCATATTTCACTTGATGGAGTTCTTATTAACAAAGATGATAATGTTGATGATGATGATGTTAAGATAATAGAAGAGAGATCGGTGGTTAGTGTGGACGGGGATAGGGAAGTTGAGGATGGGGGTAAAAAGTTGGATTTATTGTTAGCTGAACTGGATTTAGCAGATGTTGGAGCATATAAGAAATTGTTGGAGAATATCGAGATGAGAAATGGGAAATTGAAAGCACTGGATTCTGATATTAAGGTGGCTACTAAGAGGCGAAGCTATTATCAGTCAGCACGCCTTGTAAAGAAATCAGATGAGAAGGTAAGGCTTTGTTTTCTGGTTCTGCTCTAATCTGTGCTGTGATGCACCAAACTTATGTATTCAGACATTGATAGTTAATTAATTCTTCAGAAAGAATAATATCTAATAAAGTTATAAACTATCATATTGTCCTTGTAGTTTGTAAATTTAGAAAGAATGTGCTCTGATGGATGTAAGGGATTTAACCTAAAGGGTGTTAATTGAATTACAGGACTTATCTCAAGAAGCCTTTACCCCTCTTACAAAAGAGGAAGAGTCTGAGGTTCGATATGCACTTTCACGCCAATGCAGGTATGAATTAGAAATTTTTGACTTCTCTAAAGGTGCTATTGGGATTATATCATTATATCAGCTACTAAGGTTCTTTTTGTCGACAGGAGGAAGGTTGTGGCTACTCACAAAAACTCAAACATTGATATGACAGGAGAAATTTTGAGTTGCCTTCAACCAAGGGAATGGTTGAATGATGAGGTGACGCATTGGGTTATATTGTACTCAATTTTTATGTATATATTGAAATGAATGCTATCTATTTGATTACAGGTATGAGTTGTATCAATAAGCTGCTAAAGTGATTTGTTAAATGTTTGCAATGTGTTTCTCAGGTCATAAATTTGTACCTTGAGCTGCTTAAAGAAAGAGAAAAAAGAGAGCCACAGAAATTTCTAAAATGTCATTTCTTCAACACCTTTTTTTACAAAAGGGTAGGTGGTTTAATTACTGTTTTAGTCATTTAATTTATGAGGTTTAAGCATAGCGAAATTCTTTTTTTGACCTTTTGGTTGAAAACATGCCTTTGTGAACATACATGTTCTTTGATATTTATGCAGTTGGCGAGGTCTTGCAAAGATTTTGCTGTTTTTAGAGCTTGGAAAATTTACAATTATCTTATTAGACTACCTACTTGGGGTTGCAAAATATTCTTAGAAATGATATATTAATTTGTGTATTTTTTTCCTCTTCGATCTTCTTTATTTAGGGAATATTTTTTCTTTGACCTCTGCAGTATTATCTTGTTTTTATGTAACTTTTTTCTTTTTTGTTTGACCTGAATTTTGTCTAATATCCAGTTAACAAGTGGAGCAGCTAAGAGGTATGATTACAAAGCTGTCAAAAGATGGACCACAGAAAGGAAGCTGGGATATTACCTGATTGAATGCGATAAAGTATAATTAGTACAATTTTTCGTTGCCCACTGCGTTGCTCTGTTTTGGTCACTGTCCTAAAATGTGGTTCGATCTTACTATTGTGCTCAGATATTTATCCCTGTTCATAGAGACATACACTGGTGTCTGGCGATTATTAATAAAAAGGATAAAAAATTCCAATATCTTGATTCTCTCAAAGGAAGGGATCGCAACACACTGGAATATCTGGTAAGATCATTGTCTGGTAAATTTGGTCATTGGGATTGATCTCATTAAAATTCAAGCATTGCCAACGGTTTAAGAGTCTTAAATGTGGTTATATCCGTTGTTGCTATTAGAAGTCACAATCTGTTTGTGTTTATTGTGATTAAATTATTTATTACTGGCTTTACCATAGTTTGAAATGTTGAATCCTCTGAAACTCTGCGTCACTTATTTCAGGTTTGCATCATCAATATTAATTGAAATTTTGCATGCATTGATAGCCATGTGTTAATAAGTTGCTTAGTTTAACTGTTAACATGAAAGTAACAGGATACTTATTTTATTGTTCAAGTTTTCAAAACATTTCTAACGTTGATAATTGATTACTATCAGGCTAAATATTATGTTGAGGAAGTGAAGGACAAGAGTAAAAAGGACATTGATGTAAGTAATTGGGGACGTGAATTTCTTGAAGATATTCCTGCCCAGGAAAATGGGTAAGCATTTTCTCATTCCTGCTAACAATGAAAATTTATATTTTTAGTGTCTGAGAGGATTTGATTGGTTGAAGAAATCTTCCGTTGCATAAAAAATGTTAAACATTTTTTTATTGGAAAAACATGCAATATAACACTTATTAAAATTAAATTTTAGATCTATATGTTTATAAAGCTAAATGTGTTTTCTCTGGTTTGACGTTTTGTTTATATGAGTTGTAAATTATAACTAGACCCTCTTGAATTTGAAGATAATCAACACTTCTGGCTCTATGATTTGTTACTGTGGGTTACAGTTTCCCATTGACTATCCTCATTTGGGCCGAATATCAGCTTTCTGATCTATAATAATCTGTTATTGTATTCGTTTCCCTGCCATCTTTAGTCTACCACAAAAGCGAATTTTGCTGATTTAAGATGCCATTTTCTTGTTATGTTCCTTAACAAGCAGAGTCCTGTGTTTGCTTTATGGTAACGTGGAAGTTGATGTCTATGTTCATAGAACACCTGAGGAAATTAAATTTTAGAAACAATTTTCGGCAATTGTGTACTTGTAAAACTCCAATTTCCTTTTAACTCTTAACTCATTTCTACTTAAGACTTACTATACGTAGTTGTATTTTGTTGTAGGTATGATTGCGGTGTGTTCATGATAAAATATGCAGATTTTTACAGCAGAGATATTGGGCTTTGTTTTAGCCAGGTAACAAACCTATCAATTTGTTCTTGTGTACATTGCTTGGCTATTAGCATGAAATGCTCTTTATATTGATACAGCAATCGTAACCTCGATGAGTACCTTTTGAGGTCAAATGTGGGTGTGTTTACATGTATGAAAGCACTGCTTTTTCCTGCGTTGAATATGAATTGGAGTTGGTTGCTTCTTGTTCTGATGATCAAACTTGATATGCACTTCTTAGACAGTAGTTTTTTGAAGCAATGGTTATTGTGTCATTTTGAATTCAAATCATTGAGTGTTTTATGAAGGAACACATGCCCTATTTCCGAATGAGGACAGCTAACGAGATACTGAGATTAAGAGCTGACTGATTGGAACAATTGAACATGCTACACCCTCTATACCTAAACACCACATCTTCATAATCAAGGTTGACTTGTGCTCACCTTTGTGAATAGAGCTTTCATTCAACATTTGACGAATTTGTAGAGTGGTTTCAGTTGGATTGATCACCAACCAACGCAGCATTTATAGCACCAAGAAATGGGCAGCACAAGTACTGTTTATATAATCTCAACTTAATGCAAGCTCTATCATCCCTCAACTATTGGGAGGATTGATATTAGTATTAATATTATCTTGGATTCGGCTTGTAAAGAGTGTTTTTTCTTGTTTGGCTTTACTTTACCCTCTTCCTGCCTTAGTTGTGCTTTGGTTTGGAGGTTGTGATGATTTCGTTTCAAGCTTTTTTGTAAATGAGAAATATACATGGTTTCGGCTGGGCACTCTACTCTAATGTATGAACTTATGTACAAAAAGGGCAACTGAGTTGAACACAAAAACTCCTAACCGATTTCCGTCCTAGATGGCGAATCATTGTAAAGTGTTCATTTGTCTGATTGCACCCACAAATTAAAACCTATGCACAATTTGACCTTTAGCTAAGGTATTTAATTTCTAATTGATGCATCAGATGATTCACTAATCATCAAGCTCAAGAATAAAAATATGTGATCTTATCTTCTCAACTAAACCAAATAGGCCATTCAACAATATATCCCTGGAAATAAGCATAGCACAAAAACGCAAAGAATAGTCATATAGAAGACAAATGTAACAGATGATAACTTGTAAATGTAATGCCTCAAAGTCAAAATACAGTTTGAAGAGCTGCTTTTGATTTTACAACATTGAATTAATGACAGCATTGCAGGGATGAAAGCCTGCTCAGTGAAAATATATACAAGCTTTGAGTATAATTCTGGAGTCAGTTTACACAGAAAATTAGTAAAACCATTCAACAATGAACAAAATCATGTTGTAACCAAATACATGAGACTGAAAATTACAAGCAGGACCGACCATAATCAACTCCAAACAAACCTCTGTATCAACGGGGAACTCTTTTCCTACTAAGTATTTCTTGCTCTTTCAGGCGATGTTGAAACCTTGCAAGGCGAGCTTGAAGGCTAACCAAACCTGCTGCCTTACGCGACAGCACAAAGCTCAACTGCGAAACATAGTTGTCGATGAGACTACCTGGTTGGTCAACTTCTGCCAGTAGTTTCATTTCCTGAAACCCGTAACACAAAATTATAATGATTTCCAAGACCTTCCATAGACGGATGAATCATAACTCTAAGACGATGAATCATAACTTTGTGAAAGAATGTATTTTAGGCCTCATGCATTAGTAGGTGCCCGAACTTGTCGCAAAAAACCCACCAGGTGACGTGTCAGCTTCTGATTGGAGAGAAGAAATCATAGAACTGACATCTATGAAAAGTTAAACAAATCATAAGCTGACATGTGGTGTTAGGGAGCAAGTTGGTGCACTTTTTGAAAGTTGGAGGGAGCTATTGGGTCACTTTAAAAGTTTAGGGGGGCAATAGGTATTTTTACACAAGTTCAGGTACATACGATGCACTAATCCTAACACATAATCCTAACATATAGAATATCAATATCCAATATGGCTATATAATACTAGGAAGGCGCAAGATAAGCACATAATATCAATTGCCAATCGTCCAACTAATCGTAAAATTGAATCAAACACTCTGAATGAGGGAATAAATCAATTAATATATCTTCAATTCATTTAACCATAATGTGATGGGTCACATTTACCTCACGAACAATCTCCATAGTATCCTCTATTTCCTTTCTGTGAGCAGTGATTAAAGCCTCTTCTTCCTAAAATCAACCCAGTATTAAAAAAAAGATCAATAGAAGGCTAGTAAAATGTACGAAACATGCAGCATCATGTGAATTACTCACCTCCAGTATTGCATTGATATTCCCATCTGAAGGGGAATCAGGCTCATACTGTCGTGACCCAGTATTACTTGTGGCATAATTTCCAGTATTTTGATGCCTTGAGTTTGTCGAGGATGGGTAAGGTATATTGCTTGTGGTGCTACTCCCAGTATTCTGCTGCCTCGAATTTGTAGAGGAAAACTCAGGTATATTACTTGGGGCATGATTACCAGAACTCTGCTGTCTTGTAGAGGAAAACTCGGGAATATTGCTTGTGGTGTAATTACCAGTATTCTGCTGTCTCGAGTTTGCAGAGGAAAACTCAGGAATATTGCTTGTGGCATAATTACCAGTATTATGCTGCCTCGAGGTTGTAGAAGAGAGATCAGGTACATTGCTATCTTTTTTCAACCAGTTACCGGTTTTCTCTGGTTTTTCCTCCCTCAACCCTTTTCTACGAGGTGGTGAAACTTTTTGCACCTTCTCTTCTGCTTCAACTGAATTCTGAGAGTACGATGAGGAGACTTTTTGACTTGTAGAGCCAGCATGTGAATTATTAATTTCAAACTTCTCCCTGTCAATTGAGCTCGAACGTCCACTTTGTTCCTGTCCACTCAAGGGGTAGCTTGAAGTCAAACTTGGAGGCTGGTTCTCATATTCGCTATTAGAATTGTAGGAAAAGGTTTCCTTTTCTACAGCCCTTCTACCAGTATCCACTCCTTTAGCTTCTGGTTGCTCATAAACATCATCTACATCAGAAGGCACAGGTAAAGAAGATGTTGATGATACTTCTTTAGTAGTAGGAGGTAATGAATTTACAGTCTGATCCTTTCTTGGGTTCCCACTTTTTGAAAGACTTTTAACCCTGTCAATTTGAACAAGTATGTTTAACTCAAAAGTGTTAAAGAGTTAATCGCCTTAAAACATGAAGCATATGTTCAGAAGGGACAGAAAATACCTATCAGCATATCTTAATGTGTTGAGAGTATGTTCACAAGATCCTGCATTTGGAGAAATGCAAGAGATCATGACAGTCCTAGAATTTCCAACAAAAGAGTCACGGAGTACTTCTGTGAGTTTGCTCCCACGGAATGGTATATGAATCTGGTCATTGTCCAGAGCACGAATGCATTCCTTAAGGGCCAAAAGGCTCTTATTAATTTCAGCACCTTCAATCCTGAAAAATAATATATTGCATCAAGAAGGGTAAAACCTTGCGCAAGCAATCCCGTAATTTGCAACTGGACAGTAATGGCATACAGGAAGCCAGCCCATGTAGAGAGATTAGCTGAGTTGATAAACAATGGGTTTAGCCGAATAATATTTTACGCTAAAAAAAAAACAAGAATCAAATCTCTCTGCTGCTTGCAGTATATTTCTGAATTTGACTGAATTAGAAAATTAGACAAAAAATTGAAGTCAACACTAACATTAACATAAACTGCAATTGATGATTTAAAATCTAGCATGTCTGATGGCAACAATTAAGCAATTAACCCTGTCATTGCCACTCAAATAATTTGACAAATAAACATGCTATGGTACAGGCTCAAGGGTGAACACGTTTCAAATAACCCACTCAGGGAACTGGCACCAACATTTTTTGCTTTATTCTTAATCATATGCTTTTACATATTAAGATGCTAAATGCAGGTCCCAGTTTGTCAATGAAATACCAGAATTGATTTGATAATAAAAATAATAAAAAGCGGGAATTGGAAAATACAGATATCATGAAACAAGTTCGAAATTAAGTTTACGACTAGAAATTGCAGATACCTAGTTTGACGGTCATTGTCTGTGGTGTCCGCACCTCGTTCACTTCCAGCAAGATCAATAAATGATATCTTCCCAACCACCTTTCCACTTCTAGTTTCATTCCCATCATTATTTCTCCTGGTTTCTTTTACCTCAACATGCTTCTTGACAACAAGCTGTAATATAGCATGTGATCTGGAAGATTCCTCGTTGGCACCTGTAGATCCCGTACTCCTTGCTGCATTTCCCCTCTCAATATATTCCTTGACTATCTGTACATCAGAAACTTCAAATTCTTGCAACCCAACTATGCAAACCTGTTGTCGCCCATCTTCTCTCATGCAGAGCTTCCTATATGAGAGGACAAACAAGTCTATCAGCAACATATGCTGCTACATTGTTAACCGTCATGGATTTAGTTATAATAGAGAGGCATTATAACAGAAGATATTGCCATTCTGGTATAATCCAAGAAAAAAGTAATATCACCATAATTTAGACCTTTATTTCCATCTACCAAATAGATACATCAAACAAATTATATAGAAGAAAGATGAATAAAACAACAAAAGGTACTTACTTTCTTTCACTGAGAAGATCAAAGAGTTTTCCACCATATATTTCAAAATAGCTAAGCCACAATTTCAATTTTTGATTTCGATGAACTGGCTGATTCAAATATCTGACAAGGTCTTCAGCAGCTCTTAGAGGAAGTGGTTGCATAGTGAATGTTTTACCACTGCCTGAAGTACAAAATATCTTATCTTAGACACTTAAGAAAACAGTTCAAGACCAAGCTCATCTTCACACTGAGAAAAAAAGATCAAAAAGGAGCATGGACATGAAAATATGAACCAAAAAATAAGAATCCCCCTTCCTATTTTCCTTTTCCAATCTTTTCACAACAGAGAACGATAACAATCAAGCATGATAGGTGAAGTGCAACTTCCATTAATTTAAAGTTGATTCATGCTTCCAACTATAGCTGTTTTATCCATCATCAGTTTCTACTACTTGTGCATGCCTAAATACCCAATATTAATTCCTTCAACTTCAACATAAAAAACCCTTGACATCATAATAAAATATAAGATACAGCAAGCAAGAAATGCAACCTTACCTGTCTGACCATATGCAAAACATGTGGCTTTTGTCCGCTGGAAAATAATAGGAATAATTGGCTCCACAGTAACCCGATAAACCTGTTCAAAAGCATCAAAAGAAACCATACAAAGCAGGTAAGATGCTGTTCTTAGAAATTAAGCAATCGCGATATGATGGAAAATTTTCAATCTTTCCAGGGTAACCATGAAGTGCATGTATATCAACTCTTAGCTCTATTTCAAGAAATCATAGTACCTCATCATTTGTGACTTGTTGATCCAGAACAGCATCAAAACAAAACTCATGCTTCTCGACATATGCAGTCAAATCCACCTTCCCATATTAGCAAAAAAGTTAGGCCTTTCACAGGAAAGGGAGGAGCAGATATCAAGAAAATCAATAATTTCAAAAGAGAAAATATCCAACTAAATGATGTTCGGTTCTGAGTCGGCAAAGCACAAACCTTTTGCTTTGGTTCATGAACAGTCAAAGCATTCTCGGACACAGTTACTATATCATCCTCTTTGCGAGCAATCTCTTTCTTGTTTAGTGGTCTTTTGCGCACCTTGAAGAGCAAATGCATAAAGGCTCATAAAAAATACTTGTCTCAATATGTTTGCTGATAAAAAATAACAATCAAACGGGGAGCACAAAGACAGGCAGACAGATATGCACACATACCGCTATCTTGTTTCAAAAATTATGATAGTTCACATTACATCTCCCAAAAATCACAAAATGGAAGCTAATATCTGGAAATGGCGTGTCTTCTAGGGCTTTAAATCATTCCCAAAGAGATGCAATGAAAAATGGAATACCAACTACTGCATTACTTGATTAATAATATCTAAAACTAGCCAAAACAAACTTTATGTTAAAACTTAAAATGAAGATAAGATACATGAGACAATTTGCGAACTGAACTTGGTGTCTCTAGTAACAAAAAGCTAAGGAAAGCAATTTATATACAAGCCTGGGCATTTATTGTTCTTCCCCATAGGATACATGCACAAATACAAAGGATTCACAGGCAATAATCATTTATCTGTAAACAAGGGTAAGGATGGAGGGTAGAACATGTTATGTATATAATCAACTTACCACAACCCGAATCTTGGCCACATTATTTTCCCTATTATTGCTCTCTTTTTCACTGCTGGTAAATGGAATAGATAGATCCGAATCATTTTTCTCTTTTTGATGTCTACTGCTAGGCATGCTGAAGTCATTGTCAAATCCTTTCAAACTGCCACTGGGCATGAATGGTGATGGCTCAAAAGGTTCTGTCATGACATGCTGTACAGATGAAAAAAGTATAAGCACAGGGAAAGAAAATACCAAAGGCCATAGACTATAATAAAAGTAAAAACCAAAAACAGATAGATTATCACTGATGTCTTGCAATGCAGATGGCCATTATCCATCGAAAGGACATCTACAGTTCAGTAAAAACAATAATAAGGGAAACCAGTGAAGAAACAATACAAGATAAAACTTCATTATACTCAAAGGGCCAATTTCAAACTCACAGCTTTACAATCAAGAATTAATTATTTAAATTACTATCATTCTCTTTTCTTTCTTTTTGTTTTTTTGCAGAAGCAAAATCATAAGTAAGATAGTTTCCCTTCTAACAAATCCTTCATCAAATCTGTACAACAACGGATTGTTACAAACGGAAATGCAAAATGAAGAAGACATAACAATAGATAAACAATAACATATCCTTTAGAATACAATCGTTTTATATAAATGATAACACTCTTCAATAATGCATCATTGCATTGCCCTCATTAACAAATTAATAAAAGGATCCATGCTGCAAGTTAGCAAAACAGGACGATAACAGTATAAGACCATACCTCTGATAATAGTTCTGTATCATCCATTGCATGGAGATCCAAGAGGCCAGCTCCAAAGTCCCCCCTAAAGTCCGGAGAATATAAACCATCTGACGTAGCACCAACTGAATTTTGAGCAGTAGGTGTGTAAGGCTCTGAACCTGATTCTCCATTGAAATTCAGGTTCCTCATTAACTTAAAAAGCCTCTGCTTTTCTTCAGCAGATTGTGCTCCATAACCCTTTAAAAAAGATACAACATAAACAATATTTTACTATGAACTAAGAAACTATAAACTCGCCCAAGCACACGAATGAAATCACGTTTGATAGTACGGACACCAAGGATAGCAACTGAAAAGTAGAAACACAATGACTATGTTTACAAACACAAGACCAATCCTGAGCAAAACCATGAATGAGATATAACTAAATTGTCATGTAACAGAAATGGGTACAATGCAATTAACCAGTCTAATGCAGTTAACTTTACAGATAATTGCCACCCTGAACCCCTACCAATTTGAAGGATCATATAGGATCTCAAATATTCATATATCTACAAGTTGTAGTATACGAATGAAATCTCTAAAAAGAAAAACTACAATAAGCACCATATTAAATATTTCAGGACAAAAAATAAATCCAAATTCCTTTCTCTAAACACAATCATCAACTTAAATCCTATTGCCGCTATCAAATCCAACTTAGTACGAAAAACTAAAGAGAATAGAAACTATCAATGACAAAGCATATCATTACCTGCATTAAGAGATTAGGAAGGTGCCTCTGATCAATGCCCGTGGAAGCCAGGGGAGAGGCCAGATGCTGCAAGCCGGCAGATTGAAGCCACCGAGCCATGACTGCATCGCCAGCATCATTAGTAGGACTTGCATTATGCAGTGACCCACCGCCTGCATGATCATATAGAGCCGTCGTGGCAGCAGCATTGCTTTGCTGCATATGGCCACCCATGAGGCGCTGCGAACGCTTTTGCGGAGCCAATTTTCAAGATCTAATCAACACAGCTTCACATACAAAACCAGACCAAAAAAGGAAAACAAACTTACAATCCATAAAGCCAGAAACCGTAAAAGAAATTCAAATAAAGCAACACTCACGAGGAGTAAATTCGAATCCAAAGCAAAACATGAAAGTAATTCCTCTGCACCGCAACTCCAATCCACAAAAATTCTGCAACGCACCCAAACCGATCTTAAAATAAAACCCTAAAAAATCGTTTCCAAGGAATCATAAACCACATTTCTTTGCAACAGCCTAAATATATAAATATATGTATCGATTTACCCGACAGAATCGAAGAGAATAAACAAAGCAGATCAAGGATCTGTTGAGATGGCAAAAAGAAATCAAAATAAAAATTGGCGATCAGATCTGAAATTGCAGATGCACCATATAACCCTTAGAATCTTTATGAGAAAAATGAAAGAAGATAGATGAACGACGGTAAGCTTCGTATGGAGGAATTCTCGCGAAAAATTAGAAATGGTAATAGCAGAGGCTCCACGCAGAGCACAGAGAGAAAGATGAAATACACTTTCAAGAGGGAGTTAATAATATATACATAGTATAAGTAGATTATGTTAATATATTGTTTTCATTTATTTTGGTATATTATAGTTTTAAAAAATTGTACTGAACGGCTATTTTACATTTTGCATAAAAACCTTTGTTCGAACTTACATCGTTACTGAATAGTTGTTTGTTGTTACTTATGTTTCATTTTTATTATTTATAGATTTCATGATAGACTAATTTAGTAGTACAATCATTTAAATTTTTAGTAGTACAATCATTTAAATTTTTAATTTCAATAAAATAATTCTTATCAACGTTGTATCAATTAATAATGTTAATAAAAGGTAAATTGATTTGGTATAGAATTTGTTTTCATCGTACACTCAAAAGTTTATACTAGCAATTTAAGAATTTTTTTACTATTATCAAACAATTGTGTTTACACTTGTTTCATTCACCAAAATTATTTACCAATAACAATATAATTTTGTTCTAAGCCTCTAACGACAAACAATAGCTACACAAAAAATGTTGTAGCTAAATAAAATAGCTTTAATTTAGTGAGCAACTGAAAATTTTTTCTTATTTGTATAAAATTATTGCATACTTCTATTAAATAGTATAATTTAGTTAAAAAATATGCAGAGCAACAAAAAAAAAATATTAACAATGTCACACTAGCAAACTAGTTTAACTTTTATATTTTCACCTCGTTTTTTCTTTACTTTTCTCTGAGAGCAACTCCAACCCATACTACTCCAATCCTACTTTCCTCCATAATTTGGTGTTGCTACAGTGTAAACATCTCCAACCATTCACTCCAAATTTTTACACCAAACTAAAATATTATTATTTTATTACTTTCTACCTAACTTTTATTATTATTAAATTCCATTATACCTACATACATACATATATATAAATTAACATAACCACTTATAAATTAAAATATAAATAAATTATAATAATCACAATTACAAAATTAAATTTACAATACCATATTTACAAAATTATTAAATAAATTAATAATTACATAACATAAAATAACACATACAAAATTATAAAAAATTATATTGCAATTTTTTTTGTTAATACAAAACAATTACAAAATAAAACAATAATCAATTAAATATTTAAAATAAAACTAAAAA